>PNEQ01126107.1:0-14361 GCA_003012365.1 Medauroidea extradentata
GGTGCATATAGACCGTCGCTTTTGAAATCGTCAGCACGTTGCCGCGCACTTGGAGCGTTTTTTGGCATATTTTTACACAACTCAAAGGATTTTTATGTTAACTTTACCATGCAGAATAACGAAACGTCGATATTATTGCATGCTAAAACAACCAGAGACGATGACAAAAATCCTCACGTCACATTAAAATATTACGAGCGACGTAATAAACAATAAACTGAAGCATCTGGCAACACATCCATGTGCATGCTTCTCCTCCGCCATTACATCAACAGTATCGCTCACGTACGACTTGTAGTGGCTGCGTGGTTGAGTAGCCTACGTTATGTTAGTAAATAAAGTATTTGATGTTAGTTCAGTGTTGTGATCCATCTCAGTAGCAATCTGTTTCGTACTTCGTATGTACATACGTGTACGGTATGTGATTTTCGAAACGTAAACAATGGCGAGTTATCGTTAAGGTTAGTTACGGCAATTCCGGTGACGATAAAGTTGAAACCACGTTTGTTATTGTCTCTCGTGTATTTTTCCTGATAACCTACCACATCGCTAAATGCGGTGCAGTGTGACAAAGGTGTTACCGTAGGCCTAATTATTTAGTGCCGTCGAACTAATTTTGTATAGGCCTACACGTTTTGTTTTCGTGCTTTTTTGGCGCAGTTATAAAGTGGAATTACAAAGTGTACTTCATAAATATGCTGTAACATTGCAGCAAAAGCTTAGGTAAAACGAGTGTTGTCATTATATATCAATTTGTAGTGCTCGAAACTCGTAATTCCCACAAAAAAATGCACATTTCTGAAAAATTAACTTTTATACAAAAAACAAACAAAATCGTATTATTTCGCGATTAATAGTAAAATTCGCATTATTTTTCGCGTTATCGCGATCGCGAAATTTTCAGGTCTCTATGAATAAGGCACGCAGCCTGTAATTAAAGGTAGAATTGATGGAAACAAAAAAAAAAAAAATTGTACCGTATATACATTTAAATAAGGCAGGGGGTGCCTGCACACTTCACAATGTCATAACAGGGTTCTACTGTATTGGCAGCCGTTTGTCTTGCACGATACCGCAGCCCTGTAGAACGGGATGGTTAAATTATGATTTGAGGCTTAATTTATAAACCACAGGCATATAAAATTACTTTGTAAAAAAAAGCAAATATTATGAAATAAAGAAACAATAGCACCAGGGACAAACTTTTACACTGTAAACGCTTAAAGATCAAAACTAAGCTAAAATTCTCTGAATGATGTTCACAATAATTAGTATAACCAAGCCTAAATTTGTGAGATTTTTTTCATTAGCTGTTTAGGATATATTACATGCCCAAATTTTGTAAAAAAATTTAGTTAGATTGGCTTTAACTCCGGTCATCCTGCCCCTCTTCTCACTTATGATAGTAACAGTCATAATTTATTTCATAACAAAGTCAGCCTACCATAGAAATGAGTTACACGCAACTCGAGAGGCTTCAATACTGTATAGAACTAAACTGTGCATTTCGAAAAATTATTGCCAGAATGGGAAACAATAGTACATACTACTTCACAGTGTGAACTTAACCAACACACTGATTACGTGATTATGGCAATACATTGCCATGCTGTGAATCTTCAAACAACATGCCTGAAGGTGAAATATAAAAACAACATTGAAATGCTGACTGGCTTAGATATTCGTGTCTGCAAGCTCCAAGTTTTATTTTTACCCAATATATTGGTTGTGAGAGCGATTCAGTGCAACCACTTTACACATATGTACACCTACGGTAGTTTTGTAGAGATGTTTCCACCACAAAAACGGCAAAAGAAAATGGTCTATTCTTCCCCTACTGAATTCCAATATGGCAAAGGTGACAATCAATCCTCCAGCTTATGAACTTGTACTAAGGTTTTCTCAAATTAATGAATATGTAGCTGCGGTGGAGAGACTGTCGTACGATTCTATAGCAGACATTATATAATTATAGAAAAGCAGAAAAAAATGAAAAACCATCTAGTCATTTTTCCAGGATGCACAGCAGCTTTGTCTAGTTACAAATCAACACAAGCACTTTGGAATAGGATACAAACTAACAACTACAGTTGTGTGAAAGCAACTTATTTCCTACAAAATGAAAATGGAAAAAAAAAAAAAAAAAAAAAAAAAAAAAAAAAAAAAAAAAAAAAAAAAAAAAAAAAAAAAAAAAAAAAAAAAAAAAAAAAAAAAAAAAATGTATGAACATTCATGAATTCAAAACGAAATTTAAAGTTCTTTCGAGATGAATTTAGCTATAAAGAAAATTACCTAAACAAAATTCTTAACATCTAATACAGTCAACTCCCGATTCAACGACCCTTCACGGTTCCCAGGAATAGAGTCATTTCGGAGGGGTAGTTATAAGAATTTTGACCAATTTTTGGTGATTTTCGAACTCTAGAATGTTAAAATTTACAGTCTTTTTTTATTATTGGATTGGCATTCACTCATCTTTGGCACAGAAATTACCTGATTTTATATAGTAACTCACATTTATTTCGAAAAGCAAATACGTTATTGTTGAAAGTATGCCATTGTAGATCTACAACCTTTATTTAGTTCAATATAAATCATAAATGTTGCCGGTAACATAATGTTGTCGGTAACATAAATACTTGGGCCCGCAACAAGCATTTTGGGATGCTATTTACAAGAATGCTGCAAAAAAGTTTATTAAAATATTAATATGTTTCAATAGAGAAACATATTTTGAATAAATAGATACACTGGAAGCAGATTATATGACCTTTATTTTTTTGCTCAAAATCAAGCAAAAACGTCGCCGGCAATACTGTATGTATTCTTGGGGCCGCAACAAACGTTTCTGGAAGTTATTTGCAAGAATATCGTAACACAGTTTATTGAGATAGTAATATTTTCAGTAAAGTGACATACTTGGAATAAATAGATATACTGGAAGCGGAAATACCTTTTTCTTTTTGGATCACAATTAAGCAAAAATGTTTCCTGCAATATATATTCTTGCAGCCGCAATGACCTACTATTTTGGAAGATATTTGAAAGAATATTGTAATAAAGTTTAATGAAAGAGAAATATTTTTCAATAGAATGGCATACTTTGAATATATGGATACTCTGGAAGTGCATATACGACCTTTCTGAAGCTCATCATCAAGCATTAATTCATAATAATGGAACATGAATAACACCAGCAATGTATATTACGAGCCAGCAATGTCAGCATTTTGAAATTATTTACATGGTACTATCACAATTTTTTGAATGAAATACTAATTTATTTCAGTAGGCACATACATTTTGAATAAATGTATGTCATGGCTGACATCCAAGACTTTTCGTCTACACATTAGGCACAAACTTCGCCGAAACGGTAAATCTAGCTGGCACAACATATGTTCTGATAAAGCTGTTTACCTCCTGGACCTTGTCTACGATTACGTTACAGCAGCGAGCGACCACAAACACGTGTACGATAATTTGACTGCACAAGGACCTATCTGGAAACTAGTTAGTTCAAAAACATACACAATGTGTCTAACTTTCATCACTTCTGCCACTTTTGACCACTACCTAGTCACAGCTCCTGATGCTCCCTCAGCAAATGGGACGTGATAATAACACTACATCGTTTGTTTTGCAGTTCTTTCATTATTCTAGCTCGGCCGGTCATGTGAAAATAATTTGCTTGTATAACGGTTCTACTCTGTGCACGTGTTTTTACACACTTCACTGATGTACATGGAGAGGAAATTGACACTCAGTTTCAATTTGTTCACCAACAGTAAACAGTTACAAACATTAAGATGTTGATCATCATTAATATGCAAATGACTTCTGAATGCCATGCTGCAGCGCAATTTCTGTCTTGGTGATTTTGTTTTCGTCTACTTCCTGGATGATCTGGTACCTCTTCTTAAGTGTAATCTTGTAATGCTTACAATCATAAGTTTAATGCAATTCTTTTGTAATAATATTGTAATATTCATAATTAATATTTGTTCATTAGTGTGAATAGTTTCAACTACGTACCAATTGTAAACCAGCCTGAGGCTGAATTTGTACGTTATAAAATAAAATAAATAAAATAAAGTGTCAAGAATGTTCTCTTTCCAGTCATTCTGTTGAAACCAAATGTCCGAATTCCAAATCCAATAAAAATAGTGAAGTAGTTTAAATCGTTCAAAAACACAAACTAAAACGTTACAAAATCGAAATCTAAAATAAAACCAAAGCATGGGTCGTCAACTAATTTTAAAACCAAGAGAAGTCCAGGAAACAGAGCACGGATCAAAATCGTAATATCACAGAAACAACGAAAAACTACAGTATCCAAGGACACGAGAAATCACAGAAGCAAAAACAGTTACGGCGCGCAAGTGATGATGAAAAAGGGGTGAGCGAACTGCCTTAATGGAGTGGTAGGCCGGGGGATGGGTAGAGGTGGACGTGGTGCCGGCCAGCTGGGGGATGGAATGTGGCAGGCGGGCATCGGCTGGCCACTGTATCGCACTGGAAGAAGGGGCAGCAACGTCTATTTTAGAACAAACACGTAGTTTGTGGCAGTACAGTTTGAGAAAATTACTACAACTATTTGCGGCCATAATAAATGCAAAACTTTTTTCCCTTATTTTCTTTGCATTAACATAGTTTTTTTTTTTTTTTTTTTTAAGAAATTATTTTTTTAATTTTCTGCAGTTGCAAAAAGGTTTATTATTATGAGAGGGTTGTTATTCCCGGGGTCATAAAATCGAGAGGTGACTGTATATTAAATACTTAAATTTGAGGAAAAATCAATGTGCATGTGGTACTTACAGTAAAACTCTGTTAAGAAGTTTCTGAAGGGACTGAAATATTTGAACTTATTAACAGGGAAAAACTTCTTAAAAGGGTAAATTTACTATTGTAGTAATGGTAGTGGTAAATATAATTCAAACTTATTACAGGGGAAAACTTTTTAAGTGGGAACTTCTTAACAGAGTTTTACTGTATATCACTTTCCTGGAAATGCATCTCACTTTTGGATTCCGGTATAATCATATGAATAAATTATTTTGGTATATATTAATGTAGCTAAACACTTCATTCTCATGTAACTGAATCTGATGACATGCTAGCAGGATATAACATAACATACTGTATTTGCGCAAGTATAAAACCCAAATTCTGATCACCAGCACCTTCAAGCATTAAGACAAAGAATTTATCTAACCAAATCATTTTTACGAATGTTTTATCTTTCTAAATCATTTTCAAAAATAAATAACATGTCTGGTGTGAATGAGGACGAGTGGAGTATCTGCCGCACCATTTAACCTCATAGCGTGCAACGTATGCTGCAGAGCGGAATGTCTACAACAACAATACTCTTTGGCCGTGTCCTGAGCCGATTCCGGCCGAGGTTGCCCTAACACTTCCAAAGTGAGCCTTGTATCAACGACCTTATGCTGTACATATAATATATGTATATATATATATATACACACACACACACATATGTTTTAACTTTGTTTATGAATTTTTTAACATTACTTATTTACAACATTTCTATTGTGATATTTTAGTACCTTGATTTGGCAATGAAACCTAAAGTGACTTAAAAATATAGTGCTCTAATCTGTTGTGTGTGCTGTGCTTTACTGAAGCATGCTCAAGTGCTAAGTCAGGAAAACGGCAGCAGCCATATTTATTTACCTTACGTGTACCAACATTTTATTGCATATTATGAACATATACCTACGTCGCTGTTTGATAGCATAAATGAATGAGATAACGTTACGTGATTTCTTTATGATACTACGTTGTTAATACTATTGTCAGCGCCTGTTGGAATAACCTCTTTCCACTATCTGCCATGTTTGTTTGCATTTTGCAACGCAATCTTTCAACAGCCTGTAAAATGTGATGTAAATATTTTCTAATAAATATGTTTACATGACTTGCATAACGGTTACAAGTTCATTGAATTGGGAGTTTTTTTTAACCAATTAAAACTAAACCAACTTCCATAAATTATAGAAAATTAGCTTAACTCTAAATATTTTGCTTGTTAATGAATTTGGACAGCTCAAATTTTTATCGAAATTGAAATAAAAGTATCAAAAATTCAATTTCGGTTTCTGTACACTGAACACTCGCACAACCCTACTAAACTTGTAACTTATACATAATAAACGTCAGAATGAAATTATAATTAATGATGAGTACATGCAACATCAAACATCCGTCTGTTCTTCAAAAGCTCTCATAAACATGTTAGCCAATACAACCATGGTAATACTCACTGTGGACGACTCTCAGACACATCCAGCTTGACAATGAGGCGATGGCCTGGAGGATACTCAAACCCATGAAGCTTCTCGCGAGCATAATCTGCTGCACTGGGGTTGTTGTAAACAGCTAAAGCCTGTCCATTCACCTGTAAATATTCCCATCACTACTGAGACCCCCTGGACTGAATGTTCTGAATTAACACTAAGATATTGTAGTTGTTAGGTAGGGACAAGAATGCATTAACTAAATACAGTGGTATGAGGAATGTACATCTGCCCCTTGAACAGGTGACCAAAGCTGTAGCAGCGGACTTGTTACATAATACAATAACCAGACTTTTCCGGATTTTCCAGAGCAAAAATCAACAATTTCCAGCCCGTTCAAACAAACAGAAATAAATAAAACCCACAAAGTATTATCAAACTGAATTTGCATACTGGTTTTACAAATCCAATTTTATAAACTTTTATGTACATTACTGTTATTTGCAAATGCAAAAGTTTGCTTTGCCACAATTAACTATAATAACCTAGAGAAAGGTCATACGTTTTAAGTATAAGAAAATACTTGAGGGGTGTAAATGCAAAACTCACATTCTCCACTTTCTGGTCAAATTAAGTTGATGGTACAAGATGATTGGCAATGTAGAACTGCACGTGACCAAATGGAAAAAACGGTGCAAAACTTTAATTCTCCATGTAAAATTGAATAGAAAAATTTGTGTGCAAGTCAAAGAGCTATATAGTTAACATAGAGGGGTGGAAATGCTTCCAAAGTGAAGCCTAATTGAACGGCTGTTTTGAACCCAGAAAACATGGCGAACAGCAGTGTAGCCAACATTATGTCAAAAATTTCATTATTATGTTTGCACAAAATCCATTATTTTATAGCTCCACTAAATTCCCGCTAAACACAGGAAAAAATGCCAATAATTATTGTAATAAATTATACTGTAATAAAGTTTAAATTAGTATAATCGCTCTCGACCAGAAATAAGAGTCCGCCAATTTATCTAGAGCCAAAATGCCACGTTCAATTGAACTTCGCCTCAGAGCCTTGGAGATTGCTGTTTTCGCCCCTCTATGCTTACTATAATATAGCTCGTTGGTGTAGTTGCAGAACTAACTTTCTCCATGTTGATGGTGGCAGCAAAAGTTACATTCTCCATTCAGCCAACTGAAGGCTTCAGAGAGATCATGTGACCACCATTTTTTTACAGACATTCAGTGCATTTATTATTGTGGTGAAAGTATCATCAAGCTGTACACGATGTAGTATTAGAATTATTAAAATGTTTTGTTTTTAATATTACTGTACATAGTGAAATGGATATACATGTGACACCGGTGAAAATTATAGAAAATTTGAGGAAAAATACTAGCAATCCAGCTATGTGAAAAAGAGCACAAGCTAAGAAACAAAGGTAAGAATACAGGTTAAGTGGTTCGGTTCGTTTCAGTTTATACATTTAGAATAACGTAAACTAATCAAAGTGATTAATGTGTCCTGTTTCAGGTATGCTGCTAAAGGATTACCTGCCTTTTTATGCAGAACAATAACAGCCCAGGACATAAGACGTTTCCATGAAAAGTTCTACCAGAAAAAAACAGTGTATCAAGACAGTGTTATCCTGCAGCACATAACAATACATCCCATTAAAAGACGACGCCCGAAGAACAACAAGAATTTGAAACAAGAAGCACGTGCGAAGTACTTCATTAGCAACCATGCGCAAGAGATGGTGCCAGTTTGTTTCAACACATTTTTGAAGTGTATACAAGTGCCAAGACATAGGGTGAACTATATTGCACGAAGGTTCTACAAAACAGGTGATCTTCCAAAGGAAAGACGAGGGGGTGATACAACAGGTACGGGATTCAATGCCAAGAAAAAAAGTGTGATGAACTTGCTTAACAAACTTAAGCTGGTTTTACACGACGCAATTTATTTCTCGCACAGCTCCTTGCACGCAATCGCTCGTGCGATAATTGCATGCAATCTCTCATAGGCCATTTTACACAGCGCAATTTCCCCAAGCAATATACATGCAATGTCCCGCCAAAAGTTTAGAACACATGGATAACCTAAAAGCACATGATGTAGGCTACACTTGCCGTGATGGAAATGTTATCTGGCGAAAGTTAAAATAATTGTGAACCATGTAGGAACTTGGGTTTTTTATCTCTTCAGTGGCACAGTAGTCTTTTCCCGGACTACCGATACAGACGCGGCCACCGCCTTTAATATATTCTCGCATAAATGTTTGATGTGATAATTTAGTGATTTTGTATTATAGTGTGCAAAAAAAACACTCTGGTGTCAATTCCATGTTTGTATGGTGTTTGTTGTTTTTGTTTATACTCATAACTACTTGCATACAATCTTCAGAGAATGGCCAATCACATTGTTTGTTCCACGCAACTTGCATCGAAATATAGAGCATGTTCTATTTGCCGAGATTGCACCGCCGCTTGCATCGCATGTGAGGTTCCGAGAATTGTGTGTCTGAGCTGCAATGCAATATCAGCATATTGCGTGGAAATTGCATGCACATTGCGTCGTGTAAAACCAGCTTTAAGAGCAGCAAGACTAATTACTGCGTGAACAAAGCTGGTCGGAAATAACTGTCATTGGAGTTGATTATCAGAAAACTGTGGAAAATATACTCAAGTGAAACTGGGGAAGAGCATCTGCAGGGGACAGAAGATTACTTCTGCTAGATATTCAACAGGAAATACAATTTAGGCTTTGGTACACCAAGAGTTGATGTATGCACTACAGTACTTGTTTAGAACTAAGTGAGAGAATCAAGGTATGTTGCAGTGAGAGAATCAAGGTATGTTGCAGTATACAGGAAAAAAATTTGCTCATGATAGAGAAGAGGGTTCACAGACTACGAGCAGCAGCTTTTTATGACCTACTGAAAGACGATGATCCAAGTACCGTAAACTCTCGCCAGTCCGTAGTTCGAAAATGTGTGGTACTCAAAAAACCGTGGTTTTCTCAAAGCAATGTCTGTTTTGATTATTGCAACATGCTGCGCCGTGCTGCACTGCACCTAGATTCTTCGCGTTTGTGCTACGCTGTGCCGCGCTGCTACAGTAGCAAGCATCTAACGGTACTAGTAGCAGCAGATGCGGCAAGCCCAAGGTCAACGTGTCTTCCTGGAACACAACAAACCGATAAGACGCGCGTGGACACTGCTCACTGTATTTGTTAGTGTTGTCTGTTTTGAGAATGGCGCCGGTACGAAAAAAGAAGCACGCAACGTTAACACTAAAACAAAAGTTTGAGATTTGCAAGAAATTGGAGCGTGGTGTAAAAGTTTCTGTAATCAAAGAAGAGTATGGCATCAACGAGACAGCTGTATACGGCATTAGAAATAGTAGCGCCAAGTTTAAAATGTTTATGTCGAACAGCGAGTCAGAGAAAGGATTTCATGATCGGAAAACACTCCAAACGGCCAAACTACAGGATTTGGACAGTGCACTGTACAAATGGTTTTCGTTAAAACGTTAAAAAAAAGGTAGTGGAGATGAAGATAACGATAGTGACGAAGCAGACGTTACGTGGAGTGCGGCCGCTGCTGCTTGGGACATGCTAATGAAATTTTCAGAAAGCAAAAAAGACTGTTACCCTGTGTCGGAGGTAATGCAATGCCATATCCTGTATTCTACCTTCCTCCACAAAAGAAGACAGGCCATCAAACAGACATCCTCACTCACGAGGTGGGACTATCGACACAGTAACATCGTGAGCCGACTGCTTACACCTCGTGTGCTGTTAATTGCAACTCTAGAAATAATTAAAGTCTACCTTTAGTGTGTTTCCTTAGTTTAATGTGTGTGCAAGCTATTTGGTGTAAAAGCGTATAAATATTACTAATCTGTGCATAAAGTGTTAAATATTTATTTTTTCGTGCCTTGTTTGGAATAATCAATGATTGCGGTAAGTAAAATTTAAGGTATTGCTATGTGCACTGTAGTTTGCTTCGCCGGCACACGGGCAGAGAAGGAAATAGTAATAGCTGTTTATGCCGCTCTGTGACAACGACAAGTTGTTTATGACTTGACGGCTCGCAGCCGGCTGCCCGTGCCCAGAGCCGGCCGGCCAATGTTACCAAACGTGTTCAAGGTGCCGTTTTTTATAAATTATTTTATTTCAAACAGCGTTGGCTTATACCTGTAAGCCCTCAATTTACGTTGAGGGATACGTTCCTAAAAACCACGACGTTTATCAGGACGACGTAAATCGGGGACTTACAGTATATGAAACTTTTTTTTTTTTTAATTTTGCAGGTTTTTTGTTATGGAAAATACAGTATTTCAAAAATCCGTGGTTTTCAGAAATCAGAAGGTCACAAATCCCCGAGACCCCCGGATTTGTGAGAGTTTACTGTATACTGATAGTCCCGTACAATTGTCAGATGAACCAGCCCTTGCCGAAACTTCCAGATCAGGCAACATATTATTCTCGTCAGCTTTATTTCAACAATTTCTGTGTTGATCAAGGCCACTCAAAATCCTGATTAATGAAAGAAAATGTGACATCATACGTATGGACAGAAAATGAATATCACAAAGGTGCCAATGAGGTGACGTCTTGTTTATATGATGTTCTAAATTCAGCAGACGTGCGACATTACAGACTTGTGAGATTTGTGAGTGACGGACGTGGGAGACAAAACAAGAACACAATATTGATCAGCATGGTTAGCCATTGGTTTCTTAGTGCACCAGCAAATGTTCAGGAAATTCAGCTTGTATTTCCTATTACAGGCCCGCAGTTTCACACCACCGGTCCGTGTATTCATGAATATTGAAAAAAATACATAAAGAAAATTGAAACCATGTTGAGCCAAATCAGTGTATCACGATTATTGAGAGGTTTGCTACACTGAAAAGATTGGGGAGAGAAGTAATGAATTCTGACTGGAAAACAACTGTAGAGACAAACATCAAGTCTGCTGGTGGTTTAGTTGGCATTTTGGCATCCAAACACGCAAAAGGGTTTTCATGACACGGACCAAAAATTGTAGCAATGTTCTGACACAAGTAGAAACAACATACAGAACGAAGCTTGGAGATGCTAAGAACATTACTAAATGTGGTAGACGTTTACTTCTATTAACAGGTCATAGACACTACTGAAGAGGGGCGTGCGGGAATGAAATTTTACTTTCGGGAAAATTTTCGGGCGGGAAACCTTTTTTCCTTTTTTCCTCGCGGGACTCAGGACGGGATTGGGAAAAATGTAATTTAAAGAACATATTGCTTACCATCTTGCCTAAGTGGGATTCTATCACGAATAAACTATATATATATATATATATATATATATATATATATATATATATATATATATATATATATATATATATATATATATACATATATATACACATATATATATGTGTGTGTGTGTCTCTCTAAAACAAGATATTATTTTCACGTTAAAAAAATTAATTCTTCTACAAGTTGTACAGCCAAGGACTCTTGTTTTGTCGAAACTTTGTTGCCCACAGATGAAAAAACTGTTTCCTTTGCTGCTTCGGTAGCTTGTATGCCAAGATAATGAACTGCTAACTTCCACAGGTTTGGAAGAGTAGTTTTACTGTATGTTCTTCACACCACTTGAATGGGTCATCTGTTCGAAATATCAAAGGCATGCCCCATGAAGTTGCTGATTTCTCTAGAATATGAATCGACAAGAGTTGAAGAATAAGAAGCTAATGCATCAAATTCTTTTCATAAGCTATCAGAGATTTCCATTACGAAAACAAAAGCCGAATTCGGAATGTTGGAGGTTTATGAATCAACACAAAGGTAGAGTAATTTATTTTAGCGCCGGTAAACAATAAACAAAAATAACTCTAGCATAAACAATAAACGAGACAAACACATGCAACGGGTTTAGATAATAACGTGGTCAGTGTTGGCATCATGACAACATGAAATTTCTGACCTTTTTAAAAATTCCCACGATTCAAACCGCGAACGAAATTTCGCTGCTAGTGCAAGTAATTAAATATAGCTAAACTTCATACAACTAAAATATAAATAACTATATATAATAACAGTAACCATTTTTACATTTTTCTACTTTTCGCAATGCATTTAAAGCATCATGCACGTAAATTAGGACCGTGAGCCAGTAGGCGTATTTTAGCGGTTGAATTGTTCGCAAGCATTTGCGGAAACTGTTTGCATTTACAAAAGATCGCTAAAATGCAATATTAAGTGAACAGAAATGTCTACCAACGTGGAGTATCGAAATTATGTATCTGCTAATGCCTTATCAGGAATAGAATTGGACTGTATAAAGCAAAACACTTCTTCACGAATACGCCTGTTGGAAAATAGACTGCTGTCATTATTCTTTTACGTGTACAACAAAACAAATTGTGGAAGGAAATTTAACTATGCAGTTGCATAAAGTTCAAAATTAATATTGCAAGCCTCATCAACATTGCGTATAAATACAAATTGTTTTGATTTTAGATTTATTCTAGACAAAACAGGAAATAATGGTAAAGGTAAACATCCTGTGAACAAACCCTGTAACCGTCCTCATGCCTGGTTGCCAGAAACGTGCAAACACCCTCAGCCTGGTTGTAGCATGTTTGCAAACACCCCTGTAAACAGGAACGCTAAAATGCTCTATTCACAGGTACAGTTACCAATTCAACCACTAAAATACGCCTAGTGTAAGAGTTGCAACCAAAATGGCGGGCGAAGAAATGTTTGTCTATATTAACAGACTTATGTCATACATGTTCGTAATTTTTAATATGCGTAATAAAAAACCCCATGTTATATTCTGTAACTGTTTACATTGGTTACTTTTCTTTAAAAGAAAATTGTTTCAATTGTTATTAAACATGTTCAAGACCGCAAATTTACACTTAAAAGGAGGCCACCTTGACATTATTATCAGCTCGGCTTAGTAACTCTGCAGAAATTGTGATTGTCTGATTTAAAACAATGATGCCATTTGTAATGATTTAGTGATCTGAAGTGCTTATTGATTGTGTGATGTTAAGATTTTGTCATACATTTACTGTAAGAAACTAGTAATTCGAGGTTATGTATGATGTAGCTAGGCATAACAGGTGGCATGGTTTGTCCTGAAAGTTCAGTATTTTTCATTTATGCACGGAGCCCCGGAACTTCTCACGAACTTGGCTCTACTTCCACATCTGGCGGTCACAGATATGCGCCTCATGGCGACTCGCGGTAGGGTGCGTTCCCTAATACTGCCCACGCGGTTAGGGTGCGTCTCCTTACAGACTGCGCTTTCGGCACAAGAGTGGGTAGGACCAGGTTTAGGCTTCCTTCTCAGGAAGCAACCTGTATAGAGGATGGGTAGGCGGGTTTAGGCTTCCTTCTCAGGAAGCAACCCTTTCGAGGTTGGGGGGGTGGTGCCTAGGCTTGCTCGGGAAGGAGGCCCGAGACCTAGACTGACGATTTGGCTAGGCGAGCACCCGACTTATATACCCCTGAGGGGGGCTTAAAGTACCGTTAGTGGGTGGTGAAAATGGCAGCCGCTGGAGATGAGGCCGTCTGCTGGCTAGCAGGCGCACCACTACAACACCCACAAATCTCCCACACTCTGCAAAAAAAATACGTGACTCTATTAAAACTTCCCCGCGGGGTCGTGAAAATGTCCATGTTGCCAAAAAGAAATAAACAAAGCACACAAAATTAATAATATTACGTTTACAATAATTATATACACACTTTCTCTCTTAAAAGTTCATAATTTGCCGCCTGGCATTATTTGCATTGTGTCCATCTGTTTGTTTACATTGGTTATGGCGGGCGTGAATATATACATACAAATCTGTAAATATAAACATCTCTAAACCCTTAGTTTTACGTAATACGGCAACACTGCTCACAATACTGGATTTAGGTGACCTCTTGGGTAAAAATAAGGTAGGCCTAACTCTTACATGTTACTAATATTACAGGACCGAGCGTAAAATATATCTAAGCACCTTGCAGGGTGCGTCAACGTGACCCCACTGAAATTTTTTTCTTGGAAATTGGTGTGTATTTTGCACTTTCTGATGTTCAGTGGAAA
>PNEQ01126107.1:14461-25154 GCA_003012365.1 Medauroidea extradentata
GGGGGGGCGGGGGGGGGGGGGGGGGGGGAGCAATAGCAGTGCATTTAGCTTCAGCCTCAGGCTACATACCCATTGAGAAAATATTGCAACACCGGTTTAGACAGACGCACTTGCAGGGCTGAAACCCAAATTTTGATTTGAAGCATATGAAAGGGCAAGCTTAGAGTACGCAGGCAGCCCCCTTGTGTGTGATCTACAAACATCTTTCAGACCCTAACTTTTTTCTACAAAATTTCTTTTCACTCACCTATGTGGCCATAAAAGTGTAGGGTCACTGGAAGCACTCTTTTTCTTCGATTGTATTGCATGATTTTGTAACTGGTGCTTTTTATAAACTGTGCTGAATATTGCATACAGTAGAGCCCCCATTTAACGAACTCGGGAATAACGAAAACAGCGATTTAACGAAAGGATTTTTAAGAACTATCAAAAAATAACCAAAAATGTATGAAATAACTATGTAACTTTGATAAAATAAAACATAATGTGTAGTGCAAGTCTATTAAAAATACGTTTACTGGCCGCAGTATATTCATTTTCCTCCGTAGATAGTGTTAAACAATCCGCCGAAAAACAAAAAAACAAATCGTTAAAATTAGTTGAAAACTTTGGCCGCGGGAGTAACTTTGAGCTGAGTGCGCGCAGCAGTGACGCTGTGTTGCGTAACAAACACGCGCCTTGATCCTCATCCTGGCGACTAGCGAGTGAACGAGCATCTAGATACACAGTCCGCAGAGCGCAGCAGTGGACAGCACGGGTACTAATTTACAGATAGTGCTTCACGTCTCCAACAGAATGCGCTACCGTGCAGCATGCTGTACCGATTAAGTCTTTTACTGATAGAATGCAGTGGTGTTCAGCGTCATTATTTTCTGTCTGTCGAGTCCCGTGATAAAACTAGCGTTATCTATAAAAAGTAATACTTTATTATAATATTTATGTTGACTTTTTTACAACAAATTTAATAACGTAAATAATATATTTCACTGATGTTAAAAAATGCTTGAGTTGAAAGTATTTTTTAGCAAACAGCAACCAGTTTGCTTCATGAGTGCAGAGGCCTGTAAGTTACGATGGCCGCCGCCGCCCATATTTATTTATTTATTATTTTATCATTATCTCGCAAACTTTTACTTCAGTTTTCACTCCTTTTTTTTTTTCCAAAATATTTTATGGAAGTTTCCTAAAATTTTCTTGGAGGAGCAGGAGAGACGGAAAGAAAGACGACTCGATGTTCTCACGTGTTGACGTGCAGCCTAACTCACTGGGTGTGCGCTTCGACGAGTGTTCCACTGGCAGTTTTTAAATCTATTTTCACCTAATTTTTTTCTCTTACGGCCGCGGCTTACCTATTGATGGTAACTTCGGTATGTTATCGTTGTGGGCTTTCATACTTTTTTTAAATTACCCCCATTTCCGACAAAACATGCCCGAGGGATTCAACTTTTTTTTGGGGGAGGGATGGGGTAAACTAATTTAAATTTGGATTTAACGAAACATTGATTTCGAGTAAATATTTTCGGGTCCCTAGGCATTTCGTTAAATCTGGGTTCTACTTCAGTTCTGCAAGGCGCTAGTTTTAAAAAAGCAATTTGGCGTAAGAAAAAGGAAAATGAAATGTGAATTTTTACGGATTGAATTTTACTATTTCTGGAACAACCCAACAACAAAGCAGAGATTCCCTGACCCTGGGGAGACGAAATACAACCAGCTTTTACTAGAATCGTTTCCCTTCAAATATAATTTATGTCATATCAGTCTTTTCTTTTAAAAATTTTTAACCACCTCTTACGTGGTACAATGAACTCAAAACAAATTATTTTAAGGGCTGGTTCTTTTCTGCATAACTCTGCCAAGTACAATGTTTAAGTCTGTCCACACTCAAAATGTAAGAAAAAAGTTGCAACGCACCCTGGACTTGGGGTCAAGATGCAGATAGTCGAGGCCTGGAATGATGTCGAACAACCGCCACAGCTGATCCTGGTTGAGATCCGGCGAGGCAATGATGCGCAGTGCATTGGCAGATTCTGGCCCAGGGAAATTAGGGCCTTCTGCAAACAACACCACACAATTTTTCTTTTTTACTTTATCTGCAATAGGTACACTAAACTATTAAAGTATTCGAACACCAGTATAAAAATAAAGTACAATACAAGTTTGGCCAACTCATCAACCAGGAACATAACAGTTGTAATGGAATTACAGTTATCTGTTTTTATCTGTTTTAATGCTTACCTGGAACTTTAAGTGAGACTGAGTGAATTAATATATTTTGCTTATGCTAATTATTTGTGATGAAAGACACTATTTTATTCATAATATTATTCAATTTTAAAGCCCTTAGTTAATGTGTAAGACTGTTGTTTTAATTTAGGATAATTATTATTTCCTTATCAGCTGTATTTTGAAAGAGTTATTTTACTACTTACTGACATATTCAGCAGAATATATTTTGGAATGTTAAACAGTAACTTACTACGCTGAACTATTTTCTCTAAGGAAGAGATGTTTTTATATTTTCCTTTCTCTGGGGCGATTGTTTGAACCGAAGCTATCACCGGTATCTCCATTTGTTCTTCTTGGCTTGACTCTGTGGTTACACTGATGCTTGTCTCTTACACACTGCACCTGGCTGATGTAACGATACTAGCCCCACTTATTTGCTTACAATGTTCCACAAAGGAAAATAATAATTTGGTCAGTCCTCATATATGCTCCGGTCTCAGTGGTGAGTTACTCTTACCTCAGGGTTCGTGGTATCGTGGGATGGATGCATGCATAACAGCATTCAAAACACGTGGTCAGATTAACAGTCCATATTTATTACCTTATTGTAACAAACTCACGCAACCGCGCTTACATCGGCACGTACAAACTTCTTGTACAAAATAAAATTAAACTGAAAGAGAACTGAACTAAAATGAAACCCATCTCAAACAAAGAAAAATAGCACGTGCTAAACTCAAATTATGACCACGGCCACGTGGTTGATACGGCTGTAAATTCACATCAAAAAGTCAAATAAATTGAAGCTGGTTACTAATGAATAGTTCTAAAAAGTCTTTTCACTGCCTTCCATCATGGCCACATCTCTTCCAATCGCCCCCCTCGGCTTACCACGTGCGAACTTCGCACAACGCGGCACACGTCCAGCTTCTTCGGCAGTCGAGAACAAAGTGACAAGCAACTGCAACCACAATGGCGTCCCAAGACACCATGGCGGCCTACCTTCCAGTTAGAATGTTCCATGACCTTCTAGCAAGATTAAATAACAGGTCTGGATACAAATTAACCAAACCACAACCACCGAAAAATTGGCAAAATTCTGCTTATTTTAAGACGTACATATTTCAATATTTTAGTGCGTAATTATTAAAATAAAAATTATATTAAATATAATCTTGGTATCGGACATTGCCGGCCGTACACCTTGCAGTACCCTCCGTGAACCCCTATCGGTGTCGCCCCCGCGGCACCATGGCCGGGCTGACTGAACTCATCTACATTATTTCAAAATAAATACCAAAACTTGCAAACTGCAACAATTTTTAAAGGATCAATTTCTCGTAAAATGTCCAAGAGTCCAAAGTTGCTTGAAATTTCATGCAGTTTCAGAAAAGTCTACACAAGACATATTTACTTTAAATTCACGTGTCATCAGAACATTGAGAACTTAGAACAATTTTAACTCATTCAAAACTTGAGAACACATTATTTAACATTTAAATACTACAATGAGAAAACTTATCACTAGGAATTGCATCCAGACGCGGTTTTCTGTTACTGTACTGTTTCGACAGGCCCAATAGCGGTTTTACATTTAGAGTGCCTTTTCTATGTGATTCCTTGTTCAGCAAAATTATAATCTTTACATTATTTAACTTAATGACCTGCTTAGTAAATTATTAGGCTTATGACAACAAACATGGAACCCTCATATTGAAACCATTATTATTGACTTACAAAAATTGTAAAAACACTAGGATTTTAATCATTTACAGGCAATATCTTAAAGTAGGGTGGCCGGGCAACACACTGAGGCTTTTGACATTAATAAATGCATCAACCCTACCCTACACCTAACTGATACTAGGCTGACCAGCTCTTGGTTCTGAAGTGTCAGTAACATTGGCTAGCATTAATTATGCAAACAAATAAACAACAGCAGAGACTCTAGAAATACAACTGACTTATTGAAAAAACAATACCCCAAGCGCAGGCTGGTCGCTTCACAATTCCCATCCTGATAAGACGTATGCGGCAGGCAATTAAGATGACGCCAGTTACTGCCACCATCCTAAGGATAGGAACTCTTGGAAGTGAGACTAGGTTAAGTAAAAATGTATATCAAGTATTGCTGTTTAAAGAAGAGGCAAAAATTTGCTATTTAGCTAATTTTGAACAAACTTCAAGTCAGCGTGGGAAGCACGTAAGTCATCATTCACAAGCCTCTTACGTTAATTCATGAAAGTAAATTTTGGTTTTGGTATAAATTGTGGAAAAGCTGAATGAACTCTAAATTTTTTTATTATTTTCATACCGCTTTCATTTGTTTGGAACAGTTGCAGTTTGGTCAACCTATTTTTGAGCACCTTATGTTACTTTCATCAATTTTTTTTAATAAAATGGTATCTTTAGTGTTTGTTGTGTACTGTGTCCTTTTTTATGTATATCTTAGTTTGTGTTTGTAGGCCATTGGTTTGCATCACCACACATATTAATAATAAATAATACTATAATAACAAGTTCACTACACTGCTACTATTACCACTACACAGTCAATACCATGTCAACCCATTCTTAGAATGGATGCAGCCTACAGTCTCGCAGGCATACTTTCAATAAAATGGTTAAGGTTTACTCTGTCTGAGCAGTTTAAAAAGTTCCAAGATCCAAAACATTCACAATTTTTTCACCAGATTTAGGGCTCCGTGCAGACCGGTACATTAGCAGAATAATATTATCATCAAACCACTCATACGACCAGCAGTACGAGCAGGTGCTCAGTTGAGTTGAATTACAATAGGTCATTCCTGAATTTGATAATGGAAGGAACCACATAAGCATTTAAAATGCCACAGTAAGCCTTTACAGTGGCAGTTCCACCTAAAGCAATGACACGGACAAGCCCTCTCAAAGCGAAACATGACCACATTGTAGCCACATCGCTCCTGTACAACTGTGCAGACTGTTCATCACATTCACCAAGCATTTGTCACACCAAAATTCATTGTAACATTTAATTGTAACATTTAATTGCAACCTTAAATACAATGATTCAGAAATGCTAACCTTTAGCTACATCTCCATCAGTCAGTCAGCGTCATTCATCGGTAATCAAACGGAAAACACTACTTTTGTGGATTTTAAACAGCATCAAAGCGTGTCTGATTTCTTTTCACAAAAATTTGTAATATTTTAGTTACTTTTGGAGACCCTCCTACCAACTTCAGTGACAATTGTTTAACTGTTGTACAGTAATTGATTTTTTAGTGCTTATTGAAATACAGTATTGGTTCCCTACAAGCATAAAATTCCTTACAAGAACAGCACAAAGTACAATAACTTAGCTTTTTCTGAGGATACTGCACAAACATGAAACGTGCTATACATTAAATCATGGAAGGCATCAAAAGTTACAGGTACAGCTGCTAAAGAATACAGAGTTTTTTTATTTACGAGATATAAGGTAACTAAATCTTGACGTGCCACAGTCACTCAACTCCTTTTGAGCTTCTTTGACAGTGGGCGCTGCCCTACCCCTACCAGCTACATCCCCCATACTGCCTAGGTCGCTCAAAAGGGTTGCCCCAAGTGATAACCGCAGACGTAACTCGCTCATTAGGACAGGTGTTCCAGTTATTCCTCGTGGCTGGCAAGCGTAACGCCTGCGTATCACCTTTCCTGCAAAGGAGGGTGCCCAGCAGTTGACCATCGCTTCCTCCACTCACCGCAAGCCAGCACAAGGCAAACACTGGGCGTGATTTATTTGTCAATTATTGTCTTAAGTCAACGACCACTCTCCAGAAAGTTGTAACAGAACCCCGGATGTACAATCTGCTCTCAACCTCTAGCATCAAGCGAACCGCCGCTGAATTTCCGTTTAAGCTTAAGGGATTTTCCACTTGGGAAAGACTGAGTGTGAGGTGAGCTGCTGGTAATGTCTACTGCGTGCCCTTCATTGGAGGGGAGTCGCATAGCGAATACTATGGCGTTCATAGACCCCCTGGAACTATTAGATAGTCACAGGAATCATGCCAGGGCACTTAGCATTGGTCCCCTGGAAGCCACCCATGGAAATTTATTAGAACCTAAACTTCTGGTCCCCCCTTAACTTCACATTTAGCGGTTCGGATAACCTACTGCCCCACCAAAGTAGGATAACCCACTCATTGTTCACCAAGGTACATCATGCCCAGCATGAGGCCATAAAGCAACACACGCAAAGGGTCGCATCAGCTATCAGAAGGCAGTCGGACGAGGCAAGGTCCATTGTGAGGGTCAATTAATAGTTGCAGGAAGAGGCTGAATCGTCTCCATGCCGCACTACTCAAGCCAACAATTGGAGGAAGTAACAACATCCATAGAGAGCATCTGTTTTCATCCTCTATCCTGAAGGGTTGCTTCTAAATAGGTACACTGGAAATTTTAGTCCGATACCCATACTGAGTGCTTAGAAACATTCAAGAGAGTACCGAGGGACCCATTACCCGTAAGCACATCTTAAGGAACACACCTTCTGTACTTGTATCAGCTACTGCGTGGCTCGCTCTTAGTCAGATTGAAACGGAAATTGATTCTGCGAGACTTAGTTTAGAGGTTCCATGTGTACTACCTCGCTGGAGTATAAAACCAAAAATCTGAGCACCATTGAAAATATAAAATTTTCATGCAACACTCATGGAAAAAAAAACATGTTGTTACCATATATACTTGTGTATAGTGCGCATTTTTGAAACAAGTTAACTGGATGTAAAGGAAAGTGTCGTGTGGAACTGTTGGTGTTCTAAGTGGTAATTAAGTGTTTAAAATTCCCATATGCCTACTTCCTGTACAGGGAGATAGCTAATATCCGTATTCCCAGTCACTGAATTAATTCCTCTCGCAGTTTTCTGAGTTCTTTAAGATAGTTTGTTTACTAATATTTGAAATTAGTTATTAATCAAGCGAATTTTGCTCTACCACTGTGATATTACGTTCCCCCTGTAACTTTTGTGGTATTCACTTTATTTGTCCCCAGTTTTAAAAGAATAGCAGCGACAAAATTGGTGCAGGCGCCAAATATTAGCTTAGGAATATGGGAGCTCTTAAACGTAGTTTAAGAAATAAAAACTGGTAAGTCTTCTTCGAAAGTTTAGACTATTACTTAGGGACATTATTGTAATTCAGCAATAAAGATTTAAGGTAAGTTTACTGAATTTTAAGTAGTACAGTAAACCCTCGATCTATTCCCCCGTGTGCCGTGACGCGTGCGGCCGTGGTAGGTCTGGTTGTGTGGGATGGGTAAGGGGCGAGTAGGGGAGAGCGGCCGGCTGATTCACGGTTTGTCTCCCACAACTCGTGGTGCGCGCGTGATTCATCCTGCTTGCCTCGCGCAAAGCTCACCGACAACAGAACAACACATACTGCAATGATTTAAAACATTTCAGTAAAACCGTTGAGTTTTTTTTTTTTTTGTAATTACACATGAACTGTTACAGCTTGTCGCCATTATACGATTTTAAGCGATACTAATAAAAATGTTTGTAAAAGAAAAATGTCATTTTTTAAAAACCAGTACGCCTATTAGAAACGCGAATTTGGAGCCACTCAGAAGAGCTAAAAACGGACTTTTCAAGGTGCTGTCACTAAAATAACGACGAATTACTAGTCGTTTTAAGTCTATAGGCCTATAGAAAAAATCGTAAAACTATGCACAACGCACCAGTTTAACGCTCTGCACTGCAACTAGAGGCAGAGTGGCTCTCGACACGCAGGTCGCAGTCGCTCTCATCACTGTCCTGTTGAACGAGCATAATTAAAAATGTTATCAGCCCACATGTAGCATACGTGACTATTGTAGGCTGTTTTTATGCTGCAATCATTCGCCTCAAGTGCCGAGTGATCAATAACAGCGGAAGTTGTCAAGATTAAGATGAGCTGAAGCACGCAGTCTGATGTGAAGCAAGGGAAAAAAGATGTGATAACGTAGGATTGTTTTCTTTCTTTTTTTTTTTGTTTCGTTCACAGACTGAGTGCTAAGCTGGTCTGTTTTTTTTTGCCATGCTGTAACAAAAAAAAAAAAAAAAAAAAAAAGAACTGTGTCGTCTCTTCATCCTCAACCCCCTGGGCCCTCGCCTCAATAGGAAACAAAGACGATGGCTGGGAGGTGGGAAAGAAAGGCAAACATGTGGCACTGCTTTGCGGCCAGACAGGCTGCTAGTTGTCACGTGACTTATCACAGCCGGCGCCAGCAGTTGATGCGAGCGGCCGCGCATGCACAAGCACAATCTGGTTTGTTGGCAGGGGGTGGGGGGAGTGAATGGTTATTGGCTGGCGTGGACAGTCAGGAGGGGTGTTTATTTTTAGGAGTGTGTTTCTTACAGTACAGCACTCACCAAGCAAAATACAACACGGACAGGAAACAAGTCAAACAATATGATACCGTTGCTATACGCACGTCAGGTGGTAGACTGCGTGGCAGGTGGCATAGATGAGACGTGTAGGAGTAAGAAGAAAGTGCAGAGCGGGCACGTGGAAAAATGTGTGATAGGGGTGAAGGGTGGAGGGAGCGTGAAGAAGTGAGGAGATAAGGCAGGGTGAGTCATCACGTCTCACATATGTCGGTGTTGAGAGGGCGGCCTAGCTCACAATATAAAACTGTCATTTATTATTTATTCGCAAACATTTTAGTTGCTTTGTTTGTAAACAAGCATTGAGTATCTGGCGCGAAAATTAACTGAAGTCAAGGTACATTCAGTGAAGTTTATCAGTTTTCGAAACATTATCAAAAACAAAAAAAATTTTTACAGAATTGAAATACCTATGCCAAGTATTTTCAGTTGCAAGTAAATTTCATTTTGTAATGTTGCATTTCCTTTACCAGCAAGTCCCGACACAGCAAAACTTAAAAATAGAATATACTCTTGTCGGGCTGTCTGGTCAGTACCTAATTTCGTCGGACTGAAGCTTGGTTTTTTATTGGTTGCTGTTCAGATTTTGCTGTGTCGGGGCTGCTGTGCCGACCTCGTCGGGGCATTGTAATTCACCTTTACTCAAGCGTGCTCACACGGGAAGACTGGAAAATGGCAGCAGCCATATTTATTTACCGTACATGTACCAACATTTTTGAATATTACGAATATACACATATCTACGCCGCTGTTTGAAGGCATAAACGAATCAGGTAATACTATGATACTACGGTGTTAATACTATTGTCTGCGTCTATTGGAACATCAGCTTTTCACACTATCTGCCATGTTTGTTTACATTTGCTGTGCAATCTTTCAACAGCACGTGAATCGTGATGTAAATATTTTATAATAAACATGTTTACATGACTTGCATACGTGATTACACATTCATTGAATTGAGAATTTATTTCTGAACCAATTTAAACTAAACGAACTTTGATAAGCTACCGAAAATCCGTTAAACTCTAAATATTTTGCTTACGAACAAATTTCAACAGCTGTAATTCTTATTGAAATCTAAATGAAAGTAGTGAAAATTCTATTTCGGTTTTGCTGTACCAAACATTCACACAACCCTAATGGTTAATTGCAACAAGTTATGACAAGCTGATAAATAATTCAAAGTAACCATAAATTGCAACCTCTTGGATTTTGCATACATTTCTATTTTTTTAAATTTTAATTAATACGTATTACTATTTTGATTGTTCCTGAGAATGGTGTCATTAGATTGATGGTGTTGGTAGATCAAAGTTCTACTGTAACTGAAAAACACAACACATTGACTATGTTTACACGCCGTGTATTGTAACCACTACACAGAGTAATTGATTTACATAATCAAATTTTTGAGCACATGTTCATTTTAGAATAACCAAAGCTACTGTTAGAAATATTTCAAGAGATTCTTGATCAACAATCATCTGGCTGATGCAATCAAACCCAAGTTGTTTGAATGCAGTGAAATTATTGTGCACGACAGTAAACAGCTACCATATTTACGCGAATATAACACCCGCCCGTGTATAACACCCTCCCCAATTTTGACTTTCATAAATTAAAAATATAAAATATTTGTGTATAACAGCCCCAGCAAAAAATAACTCCATTCTATCCATTTACATGAACCATTGAACATCGAAGAAAATAATAAAGTCATCAATGTTAATATTTTAAAGTAATAATTTTCCAAAAACATTTTCAGAAAGAAAGACGTGTCTCTTAGGGTACAAATGGTGTGTCTTCGCTACATACTCTTCAGCAGTTGTGGCCGTTGCATACAAGCGTATTGCAGAGTGGAATATCTGCTGCGAAGATATTGTGAAGTGTTCAGCCACTTCCCCATCTTGGTTAAATCTTTAAAAGGTGTTTTTATTTTCTTATTTAAATTTATATTTAAATCTTTCTTAACATGCTATATGCCATTTTCAGGGTGAGTTTGTCAGGTGTCCGGTATGATACAACAGAATTCAATAACCTAGTAATTGGGGACATGTTAATTTAAATTCATCTTTCAA
>PNEQ01126112.1:0-19108 GCA_003012365.1 Medauroidea extradentata
CCCCCCAAGGTTTTGTACCTTCTAAAATCATGACTCGTTTCATGTGTGGGGTCGTATTTAATGGCGACAAATACAGTACAATATATTGTATGTTAAATTTATTTTTTCATTAAAGTTGTGTTTCAGGGCATACGTCTGACTGACGTGCAGCAGTCAGATAATTGCAGAGACTGCTACGTGGTAGCAGATAAGATAGCAACAACTCCCGTTGATAATAACCACGTCTGAGTAATGGCACCAGATAAGATAAACTAATGCCTCGATCAACCGTGAAATTCGGTTATCCGACTGTCTCGTCCCCTGCATTATCGCGGATAATAGAGGTTCTACTGTATTCGAATTTTTCTGTTGCAATACACCAAACTGGTTTTTAGGTTTTTGCCCCCGAAATAGTACACATTTTGTTGTGAAAATAAGCCAAAATGAAGCAAAATAATTTTTTGCTCCCAAACGGTACATTATTTTAAAAAACGCTCTGGCAAAATTGTGTATTGCATGACTGTACACTGTCTCAAATTTTTTCAAGGCATTTAGTTAAAAAAACATTTGAGTTATTTGCAACTGTTTGAAATAAACGAGAGATCATGGCCTTAAGCTTGTATATACCAAGCTTGAGTTAGATGGACTGGAGCCTTTTGGATGGAATTTTGTGAATGTCTTTCTTCATTATTGACAACAGCGGCTGATGGTCTGTTTGAATAATAACCTCACGTTGTGACGCACATGACCTTAAATTTGGACCTAAGTGAAAGTTGAACGAAGTAACTAGTATTATTAGTATTATAATTTAACAGTAAGGGTTTTGCGTTGCCAGCCTATGTGTGTCCATGAACCCACCTCTAAATCATATGGGCTACTCTGCAACAGCATGCTCACGTCTGTGATTTTTTTAATTAAATGAAGGACCCAATGTGTCGCTGGCCTTGATATGTGAAAGGTCCTTCAAATATAGGTTGCCCAGTAACTTCAAGGGGGGCATGGTAACAGAGCAAGGTGGCGCAGTAATCAAGTGAGATGTATGTAGCGAGCGTTTCACAGAGTGTGTGACAGGTTTGTGGTAATAACATGCAGTAAACCAAGAAGCAAGAACTAAAACGCATATAAAGAGAGGGACTGTCCATATGTTTATTTGTAATTCACTTATTTGTATCATTTATTGTTTGATTTGTGTGTGGCTTTAGTTTAGTTCACTGGCGGGCTTAATTTAAGAGTGATTCATAATTTATTGTGAAGTGAATTGATTAGACCATTTGCAGTTTATTAACAATAAGTCACTAGAGCTCCCACAAACTGTGTACGTAATGGCATTGGAATATGCTGGTTAAATAAATGTAGCAAACTATCTTGAAGCAGAGGCATATCAGTAGAATGTTGTTCAAGGGTAATGCAAATAGGATTGTGGATTTTGGACTCATGTAGCATCAGTCTGTAATAATTTTATGCTTGATATATTTTTATTACTAACATTTTTTTGCCATAACTATAGGTTGTTGATACTCATTTTACTCAACTTTTCATTTGCTGTAATTTTTCTAGTAACTTTTTGACATAATTTTTGATCAGGCCAAGTAATTCATGAATTTCGGTTATATGCAAGGACAGGATGCTTGAAGGCAACGTCATGGTGCCGGGCCAGTATTTGTTGAAGGGAACAATCTGATTTTCCCTTAAGAATGTGTAACGTAGCGATGGTTGGGCTTTGTTGCTCTCCCACCCCTCGGTACTTCATGTCCGGGCACCATAGTACTTTTATTTGTGCGTGGTACATTTTGGCGTTTATTTACGGCCCAAATAGCTAATTTTGGAGTGTTTAAAACTGTGGGAGTTCATTGTTATATTATATAAATGTGTAGTTTTTAATTTGAGGCAGTGTGCTTAGTTATAATATTCTTTGTAATTAAAAGAGGCCCGGAAGTCGGTAATATTGTTGGTCACACTGGCCCTAGGAGCATCCTAGTATCGACTGTTTTATTTTTGACGGCGTCTTTTCTTGATCGTCTGCCAAAGGTGTAGGACGTGCGTGGCAGGTCTGTGGGAAAAAGCGTGGGCTCGGGCGCCGGCGAGCTAAGCCGTCTACAGTTAATTCGCCTTAAAGTGAAATACCTTCACACCACGTGAATTTTACCAGTCACGTTTTCGGGATTTTATTGCGGTTGAATTTAGCAGTCTGGACTTGCAACTACCAGGACAGGATTTGTTGTGATGACCAACTGTGATAACGAGTATCGAGGCCTCTTTGTGGTATGATGTAAGATGAGTAGACTCTGTTGTCATAGTCATACTCAGATATTGCTCATGCACCTTCAAGTTACCTCAGAAATCCGCCGATGTTAAAAATGTCTTGGTATTATCTCAGCCACATGAAATTTGTTGCACTGCCTATTGTTTGTAATGTGCCGAAAAGGGTTTAAGTAAAATTCACAGATACAATGCGCGGTGTTTTTTGTGAAAATATTTCCTCCACCTTCCAACTCCACTTTCGATCCCCATGAACTCTGAACCCCAGAGTTTCATGCCTCCGACGAGCTAGGCCTAACACTGGGGCTGAGGTTTTGACTGCCTTTTATTCCAAGGTTAAGGCTTGGTTTCAGTTGCCACATAGAATTTTATTATTTTTTACTTTTTTGGAATTCTAAGAAGAAATATGTTAAATATGCGATTGCCGATTATACCTCAAATTTGATTTACATTTCGCTACAGTACAGACCTTGCGATTTAGCTGTTAACATGTAATTACACCGCAATTTGTGTGGCAAATTTTTTTATATTCATAATTTGCCCTACAAATTGCGGCGTGATTATAAGTTAACGCTAAATCGCAAGATCTGTACTGTAGCGAAATATAAATATAATTTGAGGTATAATCACATATTTAAGGTTTTTTTTCACAGAATTTCAAAAAAGCAAAAAATAATAAAATTAAATATGGCGACTGAAACCGAGCCTTAATGGTGGACGGTACCATTACAACTTCCGTATATGTATTAGTGAAACTTTCTGCAAGCAAAGTGGATTGCTAAAAACTCTTTATGGATTTTTCCACAATTTATTTCTGTTGAGAAGGGAGACTTTGAAGCATAGCACACTGGTTTGTTATTTTGAAGAAGAACTCATCCTATGCTCTCTCTGCTACTGTCGGTTTGGATTATATTTCTTTGGTATCATCAAACATTTGCAGGAGTGGTTCTGTGACTAATATTGTTGTTAACTTTTCAATACATGCACCATGCACACAAGGATCCCAAACAAATTCACTGTGTTTTCGTAACAGGTGTCTCAGATGCGCAGTGACTTCAGAAAAATGTGGAATAAAATCTGTGACATAGTTTGCCGATCCTAGAAAACACTGAAGGTCAAGTTTACACTTTGGGGTGTCTTGTTAAGATTGGCTGCAACTTTATCATCATCTGGACAGACTCCAGCAGCACTGAAAGTGTGGCCTACATATTTTACTTAACTCACTTTGTGACTGAACTTCTGCAGGTTAAACTTCACACTGCGTTTTCTGGCTCTATCTAACATCTCAAGCAATATTCTGCCATGAGTAGTTTCATCTTCAGCAAAGATAAGTAGGTCGGCAACGTAAATCATAACACCCTCTATATCACCAAATGTCTCAGTTTTGTACTTTTGAAACACCTCTGACGAGATGTTCAGGTCAAATGGTAGTCTCCTGAAATGATAGCAACCAAACACAGTTGAAAATGTATATTATTGTGCAGTTTGGTCATCAAGACGTATGTGTCAGAATGAGTCCTTGAGGTCTAAGATACTAAAATATTGAGCATTGCCCAGCCTTGCAACTACATTTTTTACAGTGGGAATAGCAAAATACTGAAAACCCTTGATCTAATGACACCGTACTGTGTCATATAATTGTCGTTAATATCGCAGATGTAGTTAATCCCGAGGTAATTAACTTTGACCACCTCCCCCCTCCCCAGTTTTTTAAAAAAATTTTAAATTGTGTTTTTTTTTTGAAGTTAACATTGAACAATTACAGACTTAAAATTAACACATTTTTTATTGAAATTATATTTTAGTACATATTACTAAAAGGTGTCTTCCAAATAAAGTGGTACGCCGTAAACCGAAAATTATTCTTCTATTGTTTCCGAAAACATAAAAAACCACGCAGTGCTCATACTTGATCATATATAGTGTAAATATTAAGTAAAAATGACTTAATATAGGGTAAAAAACATTGTAGACTATTTAATTCTGAAAAGATATCCTATGAAAACCGAAGACAATTTCACGTCGCAGGAGAAAAAAAAAATCGCAAATTGCGCACGACGCAACTCTTCACGCCGCTGGCTTACGAACTGATACCGCACACTTAAATACAACCTTTCTTTTTTGTTGTAAAATAGAATTAAATAGAAGAAATATAATCACAACTTCTCATCGGCACAAGATAAAGCTTGAATGCAGTCAATTTTATATGTTGCAAGCGGTAATAAAATAAAAACCTTATCAGCCCACATGTAGCATGCAGGACTACGTAGTTGTATTTGCGTCATAGGCTGTTTTTACGCTGCAGTGAATTGCACAGCTACATGCCTCACGCGACGAGTGATCAATAATATAGCGGAAGTTGTCAAGGTCAAGCTGAGCTCAGTTCTAATGTACACAACCTGATGTGAAGCTAGAGAAAAAAAGTGAGATAACACTGGATTGTTTTATTTTTTGCTTCTTTTACGGACTGAGTGCCATTCTGAGACTTTATTTTTTGCATTGCTGTAATGAGGGGGGAAAAAAAAGTATTGTCTCTTCTCTCCTCAACCCCCTGGGTCCTCGCCATGCACGGAAACAAAGACGATGGCTGGGAGAGAGTAGGAAAGGAAAAACAAACATGTGGCTCTGCTTTGTGGCCAGACAGGATGCAAGTTGCTCGTGACTGTCAGACAGTTATTGTCGGGTGGGGGGCGGTATGGCTGCAGGTGCGACGTACACTAGACAAGGCATGACAGTTCATGCACGCGCACACAAGCACAATCTGGCTTATTGGCTGGAGTGGGGGGATTGAATGGGTATTGGCTGGCATGGACAGTCAGGAGTGGTGTTGTCTATTTTTAGCCATGCATTTCTTACAGCACAGCACTCGCCAAAGAAAATGCAACATGGATGAGCAACAAGTGGAAAAAATACATTTTTCAGCAGATTTTCCTTAAATGTTCTATTTTTTCGACCCAAATTTTCTACGATTCCTCCAAAAAAGGTTGTAAAACGGGATGGTCATAGTAAAGGGGGCCGTAACAGCAAAATTTTACTGTAGGACTAAAAAAATACGTATACATTTTCAACATTGTTTAATAGTCCGTACATTTTCTTTAAAAACTCTGAAATGTTCCTAGGACGACCCTACAAACAGAGACATTCCCACAGTTGGCAACACTAGTTAAAATCACGGTGGTGAAAAGTGGACGACAAGAAAGTGGTAAGACATGAAGTTTGCCTTCTTATTGGTTGACCTCGTTACACAAGTGTAAAGGGTTTGGAAGGGAGACGTAAGCTACTATTGGCCATTACCGTTGCTATGCGCATGTCAGGTAGATAACTGCGTAGCTCAGGTAAGGGCACGTGGAGGAGTGTGAGAGGAGAGTGCAGGGAGGAGGGAGCAAGGAGAAGTGAGGGGGGGAGGTGTAGATAAGGCAGCGTTAGTCATCACATTTCATATATTTTGCTGTTGTGTGGGCGGCCTAACTCATCTGGCTGCACTTTAGCTACCTGTATTCCAGCAAAAGTTTCTAACATATTTTCATATATATATTTTTTTTGTTTCACAGTTGCATATCACCAATTTATGATAACTGTAGTTTGTTATTGTTTAATGTACGCAAAATTACTTTTAAATAACGTTTTACTGCAGTCTATTGTACTTTGCATAGCTTTTAACAATTTTTGGAATGTTTATTTTTATTTTCCCAGGGTCCCTGGAAATTATTTCGTTAGATTGGGGGTTTACTGTACTCTTCGACAACAGCCTGATTTAAATCTGAGGGATCGAGACACAACCTGAAGGAACCGTTTGGCTTTTCCACAATGACTAATTGGTTTACCCACTCTGTTGGATGTGTTCATTTTACTACAGTACCAAGTTGACATAACCTACCAAAGTCACTTTTCAATTTATCCCTGCTTTTATTGGGAAGCCTATTTGAGGGGTTTGAAGTCGGAATACAACTATCCTTTAGCTTAATTTGGTATTCTTTCTGAAACTTACCAATGCAGACAAAAACATCCTTGTAGGCATCAATAATTTTTTGCGTAGCAGGTTCACGCACTGCACCCACTATATTTTTCTGCAGCAAGCCCACATGTTCACAAATCCCAATAGCCAAACTTTTCAAGCTAACTGATGTTCTTATGAGACACTGTCAAGTCACAGCAGCCTACAACTTTGATTTTGGAATCGTATGCAGCGAGGGAAATAGTCTTCTTGTAGCTTTACACCAGTTGCCATCTGCTGCACTGTGGAAAATGTTTTGAGATGAAGAATATTTACTCATGCACCTGAATCCTGTTTGAACTGTACACTGACAGCATTTTCGACAAGAAATGTTTCAGTCCAACTCACTACCGCAACACTTTTGTTTACAGCACCTTTGTTGGTAACAATTTCGAAGTAATAATCGTCGCAGTCTAAATAATTAACTTTATTTTTGTCAGCTAACGATGTGCAGGCCTAGGCTTCGTTTAATTTGGGCGAACACAGCACACTTTAGCAAAATGATTTTGCCACTTACAAGCTGTACACAACTTACCATGAGCTGAACATTTTGATAGGTCTTTGACATGACGGTAGTCACATCATGTACAAACAATCTCTTCCATGTTCTGTGACATTTGAAAAGACCATTTCTGTATTTCAGAAATTATCATTTAATTGTTAGTATGGTCCTCTATTTATACCACAGCTGTCTGGTGTGTATAGTGTGTAGGATGTACTATTTATCAGGCTGACGCCATTAGAAGCATGCGTGGCGCTACGTGGTGGTGCTTAGGCCAGTTGTTAGGGCAGGTTGCAAGGGAGGCATGGGAGACACTTGTTGCTTCACTTCAGTTTGAGACAAGTGTGTGTGCACATGCGGGTGACCGGGAAGGCATGATTTGGATACTGGACTTTTAGCAACTTGGGCTCTGCAGTTATGTGTGATAATCGTTGACGTGGAAGTAATTGTACTTTAACGTTTTTGTTTTCTACCATGCTTAATTTTGTGTGTAGTCGTGCTAGTATGCCTGGAAAAATATGCGCATTATTTGTGTTGCCAGTGGAGAAGTTGGTGAGTAAAATTAACTCAGTTTTGTTGCGCCATGCCGTGGAGTTTTGAGCGCGTCATCTGAGGACTACATGGTCGTGTTTCTAGTTGCTATTTGTTTAAAACACAAGTTTTAATGTGTTTCCTGATAGTCCAAGACGGAATTCTTAAGCAAATTCATGCACTTGTTTTGAGTCTGTCGTGGAGTTGTGTTGAACGAGGCGTAGTGATGGTGTTCGCTGGATTATCGTGGCCAAATTTTACAGCTACGTCTGGGGCTCTTGGTGTGCCTTTTGTTGCTGTACTGTGAAAAGGCCCGGAGACAGTCTTTTCTTCTTATGCGAGGTGAGATTGTCGTGCCTGTTTGACAGACCGATTTGTCTACTACGTCATGCTTTTGGAAGGGCATCCATTTTTTGAGGTTTGGTCTTCATAAATTGCAAGGTAGGAGATCTGTATTTTTCTAACGACTGTCAGCATAATGAACTTCTACTCCTTCAATGTCGATTAAGTTACGTCGTTTCAACATGATTTTACTCTGTGTAGAAAGTTGTACCAATTAGTGGAAAGTGATTGTTGCATGAATATATAATTTGTCCAGTCTTTTGCAATATTGCTTAATAGTTTAATATTTGTGTGAGTTAGAGGAATTTGCTGTTTTAAGGTCTTTGCAGATTGTTTTGAGCTTGGTAAAGACGTGAATAATTCACTCTTTAAATTTTTAGTTGCAGTGTCATAATTTTGAGAAGCTATACTTTAATTAATTAGCTTCATTATTGAATTAATGTACTAAAAGTAAGAGTGATAATTTAGTTAGTATTTTATATTTTAAAGTGTCTATAGTGCTATTAACTTGTATTGGCAATTTATGGACAATTATTCTAACTCATTATGAAACAAGTTGTATGCCTGATTTTTCATGTAACCTCGCAGCCTAGTTTGGTTAAAATTAAAGCTGTGTGTAAATATGAAATTGAAGAGTGTTTTTAATCCTCGTCCCTTGTCAGTCATTTTTTAATTGCCTTGCTTGGCTTGATGATTTATTTGCTTGAAGTTCGTGGAGATTTTCTTGTGTTAAATGGTTTATTGGATTTTTGAGCCAACCCCCTTTAAACCTTAATTTTGGTAAGACCTATTGTTGGAACAAAAAGGCGTTACACATGCTTGGTTGTTAGAAAGTTCACTGAGCACCGTGGTGTTTGTATTTTGCTTTGTCAATGCTGTTGCACTCAGTGTAGTGTTTACTTCGCTGGGTTGTATTGTCTGGGTGGCTGAGCTGATGCAATTTCCGCAGTGCGAAACTGTTGTACTGTGTCTTCCAAGGAAACACTACAAGTTTTAAGCAGTTTTTCTTGGGTCATGCGATCCAGTGTGAGAAACACATTGCGGTTATGGAATAGGTTGTCTGCATCTTTGAACTCGCCGTCTTGTACCAACGTCTTCAAATTGGTTAAAAACATTTCAAATGGCTCACCTTTCTTTTGACTTCGGTTGTAGAACTAGAAACGTGCATGTAAGATGTTTTTCTTTGGGTTACAATAGGTTTGGAAATTCTGGAGGACTTGCAAGTTATGCTCATCTCTGACCTCATTCAGAAGCCAAAAGACAAGTAGACTTTGAGGCCGTCCCTGAAGATGTTTGAATCAGTAGCAGAAGTTGTTTGCTATAACTTGGGTTACTGCATCGAGACACCCCAGTAAAAGTTCTGTACCATTGGTATTTCTGTGTCACTAGGCTGCTTACAATTTGAAAAGAGGTACAGGATTACAGTATAAACTGTGTGTGAAACAAACCATGCCTTAATGGGATAGGGTGGGATTCACAATTGATTACATAACAGTAAGCATAGAACATAGGTTGTTTGCACAATAACAAACCTCTATGTGTTCTTACCTGTGATTTCACAATACCAAAAAAGAGGTTGTGTGCATAGAGATGCTGACATAAGAAACTGTAATATTTCATTTCTTGTGCATACGTATAGGACAGCAACCAATCACAGCAAAGTATTTTGTGAATGTTGGTTTAAGCTCCAAAAGTACACAAGAACAAAACAAAGCTAGAATAAGAAATTTTAATGTTAAAAATTATGTTTCTATGCTGTAAATAATGTTGTTATACGCTGTGCAATTTATAGGGACTTTGTTTCTATATTTCCTATTATATCCAACGAATCCACTTCAGATGTTTTTCAATGGCCATCTTGTTGACATTTATACAACAAAGAATATTTCAGATTCGTTGAAAATTTGCCACTGGCTAAACATTACAGCAGGAATGCAAAGGTGAACTAATTTTGTACGTGGTGTCTGGTCGTGCACAGTTTCTACTGTTATGTTATATGTTCTGTGCTTATGTTTTATCATTGTGAACCAATCTTTATATATTTCAAGGAGCACAAAAAACAACTAATAGAATCTTTGTCAACATGTATCTGACTGTCAGGCGAGGTAGAATCCCTGCACTAATCCTATTTTGGTATCATTGTCGTTGGTGAGGTGGTTAAGTAACACACTGTAAATTTTATTAATATTGATGTAATAAGCTTTAAACTATCTGCTTCAAGGATAGTAAATTATTCAAAAGAAAGCTGAAATAATTTCTATATGGAAACAGATTCTACACCATTAATGAATATTTGGAACATACTAATTTATGATTGTTTCTGATGTCATGATATTGTGGCCTTTTGTTTCTTACTACCTATAGTGCCTGCCACTTATTCTTGTAAGTGTAATGACCTGCAATTATCTTCACACATTCTTTACTGCTCTTAAATATATTGTTGCGAGCTGCGACTGTCTGGCTGGGCGGTGTAGTACGATACTGTGGTGACGGAGCTAGGACACCCCCCTTCCCTCCCACTCCTCGGCGCCGTAGCTGTCGGGCAGGGCGGCGAAATACAGTACAGTGGCGGCAGCGCTAATAGACCTCCTCAGGTGCTGCATGGATTGTATTACTCCATGATAACCACCTGCACCCAGTATTGGGGTAACCGAGGGAAAATATCGTGATCTGGAATGACCCTGTTCCCTTTTTATCTCTCGGGGTGGTGCTTGACTTTGAAGCGACATCTTTCCAGGAGCTTGGAGAACAGAGACCCGCCGAGACAATTCGAGAAGAAGGAGGGTGGGGTATATAAGGGGGAGCTGCAGCAGGAGCGGGAGAGTTTTTGCTGGCAGGTGCCTAGTGTGATCTCAAGTGATAGTGACGAGTGTTCGACGGTGTCCAGCGAGTGGGACCGCAGCAAGTAGTAGGAAGAAGGTGATTCTAGGCCAGAAAGATTCTTCGGTATTATTTCTTTGGGTCCACCATTGTGAGTGACTAGTAACCTTTCCATATACAGAGATCTTATGTAGATGTTTTTTTTTTCCTTTATGTAAATAGTAGTTATTTGTTCTGTTTAACATTTATTGTGGTAAATCTTTATAGACATAGATTTTTTTGTACATACAGTTGTAAATAAACTAGGTTAGCTTTATTTTCTTTATTTTATCAAAGACCTCCATCTTCAAACGTACCTAGCGCGCAAGTTTGTAACAATATGTTTATATAGCTATGTTAGGCATACAGAAGTTTGGTCATGTGAAAATTATATTGGCGCTTTTATGGGGCTTCGTAAATGTTATGCCACTGAAGTACATGTTAAATGTGACTAATGTCTGTGTATTGCCCACGTTGTTTGCAATGTTTTTGTTGTCCAATGTAAGTATCTGTAAGTTTGTTTGTAATTTTTTTATTCAATATAATAGCATTTGTATATTATTGACATGCTCTATATCCCTGGACTGGGATCTAATTGGAGTGCACTAAAATAAATAAAATAAAAAATAAAATAAAGAAGTGGAGCTGCACAGTAAATGTTGAAGCAGCGGTAAAACTCTGTACGTGCATTGGGAAGAACCAAGGTTCAATTTTTGATTTGGACATCCTAATTTTGTTTTTGCATTTATTTTAATTACTGCAGGTGAATGCTGGGATGGTTTCTTAATACAGGTCCTGGCGATTCCGACCAAATTATTTCCCCTACCTGCACTAGTGTACTCCTACCTAGGCCTTGTGCTGTTTAGGGCACTTAAAACTGCCAAATAAAATAAACAAGTAAATATTATGTTGGTTTGTTGTAGTGTTGTGTGGTTTTGTATTTTATTAGTTATTATAGACAACTGATCTGATTCCCTCTTAACTTCATTTAGCAGTACATACTGTGTACTTATAATTTTATATTTGGTGTTTAAAGCATGCCATGCATAAGATAGTCGTCTGTCCAAATAGCCAAGCAGTGTGCATGGGTTCTGCTGATACATGCTATTAAAAAACTACTCAACATGTATGATTGGTGTATACTTAGTGATAACATTCACTTTTACTAAGCCTTACCTTTACTAAGCCCAAAAGCTTATTGATTTATGGGAAAATAAGTTTTTTTTGCATTCTTTTTTAGGTGTGAAGATCTTGGTGCAGAATGTTTAAAAAATGGTAGAAAGGTACAATAACTTAATCTGTAATATTAGATAACAAACTACAGTTGCCACTGGTAGAGGCAATATAGCATGCCAGTCCAATTACAGTACAGTACTTGTGCTTAGAGGCTAGAGTGAGGCGACATGCATATGCTGCATCAACCTTAGCTCTACAGCGATTCTAGGCCATGGACATACAAAATACGTACAAGATATCCACCTTAAGGAGCAAAGCGAATTACCAGGAGTTGACCATAGTTGCAATTAGTTGTGTGTTTTGTGTTGATCAGTGAATTAAATGCTTAAGTCTGCATCAGAAATATTTTTTAGTCTGTTAGTAAGTGTTGTAATGTTCTGTATGCAATAGAGAGTTATGTGTAAAGTGTGTTATCTAGTTGTGTATCGTATGTACTATGGAAGGTGTATTGGTGAAAAGGTGACAACGAACAGTAATTGTAAACATGCAGCAGTGGCTGAAGGTTGTGTCTGTGTATATTGATAATTGTACAGATGGTACGAGGTATTAAAGCAGGCGAGGATGAACATAATGTTATTCCTGAATATATTAGTAATACTACAAGTGGTACGAGGTATTACAGTGGCGACAAGTGAATCCCGGTTGCACGCATTTGACTGGGAGTACTCCATTTTGCGTGTTGCCTTTGTCCCGATGGCGGATCAGCAGATGGTCAAGGTTGTTGGAGCTGTGGGGTCAATTGCCAAATTTCATTTGGCAGATGATTTTAATGTCTACAAGGAAAGGCTGGAAATGTATTTTTTGGCAAATGGTATTGATGCCGATCAGAAGGTTCCTGTTCTTATTAGTACCATCAGTGTGGAGGCTTATAAGGTTCTTCGCGATTTGTGTTTGCCTTAGTCGCCTGCTAGTAAATCGTATGATGCCTTGTGTAAACTTCTTGTTCATCAGTTTTCGCCGAGGGTTTCTGTATTCCGGCAACGGATTGCCTTCTGTAATGTTAAACAGGAACTTAGTGATAGCATTACTTCGTATTTTGTGCGACTGAAACATTCGGCACTTACATTTGCGTTTGGTTTGAGCTTGCAAGAGATTTTGAAGGACAAATTTGTATCTGGGTTGATAAATCATTTGGTTTTAGATCGAGTTTGTGAAGAGGACCCTACTAAGTCTTTGGAACACATCTTAGACATTGCCTTAAATAAGGAAGCTGCCTTGAAACAGTCGAAAGAAGCTGTCGTGAATAAAGTTACCATTAATAAGTACTTGGAGAATGTAAATCACACTATACCTAGGATTGATGAAGTGCTGTCGAAATTGGGTGGAAGTAAGGTGTACAGTAAATTGGATTTTTTAAATGCTTATAATCAACTAGAACTGGAAAAGGAGACTAGGTATATGTTAGCGTGGAGTACTACTAAGGGAATTTTTCTTCCTAATCGATTACCGTATGGGGTTAAACCAGCCTGTAGTATTTTTCAAAGTACGGTGGAAAAGGTTTTACAAAGGTTGGATCAGGTTGCTGTTTTTTTGGATGACTTGGCTGTGGGTGGTAGAAATGTTTATGTACATAAGGAGAATTTGCGGAAAGTTTTAGTGAGGCTGCAGGAGGCTGGTTTCGTGTTTAACAAGGCTAAATGTGTGTTTTTTTCAAAAATAAACCAAATATTTGGGTTACATAATTGATGCTTTGGGAGTAAAGAAAGGTCCGGTGAAGGTAGAGGCAATACTTAAAGCTAAACGTCCTTTAAATATCTTGGAAGTGAAAGCTTATGCTGGTTTATTAAATTATTACGGGCGTTTTGCTCCATACTTGTCAACAATTCTGGAACCCCTGTACGCCCTGTTGCGGAAGGGCACTGCTTTCAACTGGACGAACGAATGTGAGGAAGATTTTGTTACATCAAAAGAGATACTAACATCTGATTTAATCTTGATGCATTATGATCACACTTTACCTTTGAAGCTATATTGCGATGCAAGTGCTGTAGGGGTAGGTGCAGTGTGGGTACATGTATTGCCCAATCATGAGAAAAGACCTATTTGTTTTGTCTCAAAGTCCTTGTCCGAAGCGCAAAAACATTATTCGGTAAAAAGATCGGGAGGCTTTAGCCATTTTCTGGGTAGTTCAGAAATTAAGTCAGTACTTAATTGGTCGTAAATTTACCATATGCTCTGATCATAAACCATTGATGACCTTGTTTGGTAGCCATAAAGGGATACCTATGATGGGGGCTAGTTGTCTGCAGCGGTGGACCTTGTATTTGTCAGAATTTGATTATGACCTTACTTATGTGGAAGGGAAATGAAATGTTGCAGATTATTTTTCTCGTGTACCCGTGGGTACGTGTTGTGATGAACAAGATGATTGTGTACAGTTTGTGAATATGGTTAGCTGGATGCCAGTAGATTATAGTAAATTACAGGAAGGTACACAAAAAGATAGTGTTCTTAAGCAGATTTTGTGTTATCTAAAAATGGTTGGCCAGAAAGGGTTGACGATCAGTTTAAACCATATTTTCATAAGCGACATGAGTTGTATGAAGAACTGGGTGTTATTTTTTGGGGTTATCGTTTGTTGATACCTGTGGAACTCAGGAATTCTATCTTGAAGGAGCTACATTGTAGCCATATGGGTGCATCAAAAATGAAATCTTTGGCACGTAGTTATGTGTGGTGGCCAGGGTGTGTTAGGGATATTGAAAATATCACTAAAAATTGTGATGCTTGTATGACTTGGCGTTCCAGTCCGAGCAAGGGTACGCAGTTAGCCTGGCCTCAGGAAAGTGTTCCTTGGGAACGCATACATGTGGATTATTGTGGGCCAATTAAGGGTCAAAATTTTTTACTAATTACGGATGCATTTACGAAGTAGCCAGAGGCTTTTCCAGTGAAAAGTTTAATGTCGGAGGCATTGACGGAGAAATTGAGGGAACTGTTCGCTCGGTTTGGAATACAAAGGGCTTTGGTCTCGGATAATGCTCATCAATTTATGTCAGCTAATTTTCAGTTATTTTGTAAAAAACAATAAAATAATTCATAGAACAGGTGCTCCCTATCACCCACAGACCAATGGGGCGGCTGAAAATGCTATTACAAGTTTGAAATTGGGATTGTTTAAAGCTATGCATAATGGCGGAAGTAATGAACATAGGTACTTGTTTGTATATCGTAACATGCCTCATTGGGTGACAGAGCAGTCTCCAGTTCAGTTAATGTTTAATCGTCGGCTGAGGACACGTATGGACATTCTGAAGGAGACATTCTCCGAAACGACTAGTCGGACAGTGTCCTTTCAGGTGGGGGACACAGTATATGCAAAGGATTATAGGGATGTAAAGCCTATATGGCGAACGGCTGTTGTGATGGAGATATTGGGGTTGAGGCACTATGTGGTGAAGGTGTTAGGTGATTAAATACTGTGGTGTTGGCATTGTGATCAGTTAATTCGTGGTGGTGAAGGTGGAGAGTTACATAAGGAGCTTGAGGGTGGCAGGGGGGTTGTGGAACCAGGCCCTAATAGTAGAGAGCTTTTATTTGACATCCCCAAATATGCTTCACACAATACAGATGTGGGTGTGCAAGAATCCCGAGTTGAGGTTCCACGTACTATATCATCTGATATTCCGGGTTCAGTGGGAATTGAGAGAGGAAGGGAGGAGTTTAAGGGTGCTGAGGCTGATGGAATTGGGCGAAATAGACCACGCAGAACATTGAAACCAGCGCAGAGGCTAAATTTGTAATGTTTTGTATACTTATGTAGGGTATGTAATGTATGTATATGAGATGTGCTATGTCGTAGTTTGTGCTAAGGGGAGAGATGTTGTAATGTTCTGTATGCAATAGAGAGTTATGTGTAAAGTGTGTTATCTAGTTGTGTATCGTATGTACTATGGAAGGTGTATTGGTGAAAAGGTGACAAAGAACAGTAATTGTAAACATGCAGCAGTGGCTGAAGGTTGTGTCTGTGTATATTGATAATTGTACAGATGGTACGAGGTATTAAAGCAGGCGAGAATGAATATAATGTTCTTCCTGAATATATTAGTAATACTACAAGTGGTACGAGGTATTACAGTAAAAAAAGTTAGTTGTAAACAATTTGCTGCCGTTTTACAAGCTACAGAACCAATAATGTCCGATGCTGTGTGCAGATAGTGGCAGTGATTTTATGCGACACTGGTGTCGCACTCCTGGCCTACATGGACGGCATAACGGGCAGTCCCACATTGGCTGGAGTGATGCAGGCTGCCTGTGCAGCTGCTGGTTCAGCTGTCTACAAGGTTAGACGTTCCACATGCATGCTTGTACTTGGAGAACTCACACTTAACATGCATTATTAGAGAATCCTTGTCAGAGAATCACACAGGTTGTTGTGAAGTGATACTTACTTCTTCTAATGGGAGTATAATCATAATTCATTGTGTATCAATTTTGTGTTTTACATCAGTGTAAGTTACATTTGAAAACATTTGCTACGTATACATCAGTGTCTTATTTAAAACGTAAGAAATTTATAGATGTGTGAAGCCGTGAAGACTTTTGTGGTCTTTGTCATGACTGTCTTGGCTTCAGGACTGGAGTCGTGTCTGTTTGGTTACAGGAACTGATGTTTCACAGAACATTCCAGTTGCATTTTCATCGTTTCAGAAGTGACCGAGAACCTGAAGATGCTAACTACAATTTTTGGCAAGGTATCATTTTCTGCAACCAACCAGACGTGACTCTGGCCCGGATGCCAATGCCAAGAATATAGTCACGAAATAAATTTGTTCTGTATCACTTAATATAAGGAAGAACTATATAAGAAGTTGAATTGCTTTTTGATCTGTCAAAGTTATATACAACCTCTCTTTCAAGAAAAATTGTATTGCTTCTGTAGTGTACTTGAAGGCATAGTGTATTTGTAATTTCAAAGTACATACAGGAAGGGTGGAATCCAGTTTTAGGAAACTTGAGAGGGAAAATTTATAAATGATGTAAAAATCTTGTAGCAGTTTAGCTGATGTGTGTACATTCCAGGTGCTGTTCAAGAAAGTGATTGGTGAGGCGAGCTATGGGCAGGTGTCTCTATTCTTTTCGCTCATCGGGCTGTTTAATGCGGCTCTGCTGTGGCCGCTGTGTCTCACTTTGTACTTCACTGGTGTGGAGACACTCCATTGGGAACGGCTGCCCTGGCCAGCGCTACTTACTGCTAGCGGACTGTCTCTAGGTACGTGGCCTTGTCCCTTTTCTTGCCAGGGAGCACATGTAGTAAATAATAGTACATGGGAGTTGAATGCTGGGGGTTAATACGTAGTGTATATTGAAGTGTTGTGATTTTAATAGAAGTGTAGGTTGCAGTTAGCACTAAGATTGACATCAAATTAAATTATGTTGTGATGGAAAGATGAGTAACCTGAATTTGGAGCCAACCATTACACTTCTATCAGATTCCTTTGGAAGTAGTAAAGTAATATAGTTCTCATGGTTGGAGTGCAATAAATGTATTGAATAAGCAAGAGCGCAAAAATCTCTGGCTCATACTGGCCTGACATTTTATTGCAGGCTTTGTATTTTTTCTACTATGACAATAGTAGTTTTTGTTGATACTCTGTTGTAATAGTGTTTTTTTAGCATAGATATTAACATATGGTAACTGTTGAGAAGTAAATTTGTATGTGTTATGTTGGTAGCAAAGGGAGAAACTTGTATCTGTGTAAAATGTTGTGTCTTGTAGTCTGTAGTCTTCTTCCGGTAGCCATGATAGTGAAACGGTTGTATCTCATAGTAGATTGGATTAAATAATATTATCAGATGGTCGTTCACTTTATTGATCGCCGATAATGTTCAACAGGTTATGGGCCCAGACTTGCAAACCTGGAAAGAACCCGATCGTGGCGCGCACGCGTATATAAACTGCGACAAGATCGTGATAACCTAGAAGTGCCACGTGGTCGCTAAAAGTGCGGAATAACCCTAGCAGGTATAACAGTAACACTTATCGCACGATGTCTGGCTCCAGAATGGGCACATCAGGCGCGTCGGGATCGCCGGTCGTGGAAAGACTTCTCGGACGCGAAAACTATTCCTCGTGGAAGTTCGCCATGAAGGCCTACCTAATCCACGACGAATTTTGGGACGTGATTGAGACGAAACCAGCGGAATCCGAGGACAAAGGTGCATGGAAGAAGCGGGACCAAAAGGCACATTCACGCATCGTTCTGTCCGTGGATAAAATAAATTATTCACACATCAGGGACACGAAGACAGTGCTGAGGCATGGCAGGCATTGGAAGGTGCGTTCGAAGACTCGGGACTGACTAGGCGTGTTCGTCTACTGAATGTACTAGTCACGACGACATTAGATAAATGCCGATCAGTAGACGACTACTGCGACCGCATAATAACGACTGCCTATAAGTTAAATGAGATGAAGTTCAATGTCAGTGACGAGTGGGTTGGAACCCTGCTGCTAGCTGGATTACCCGAGAGATACCGACCAATGATAATGGCGATAGAAAGCTCCGGACTTAAGATCACAGGTGATAGTGTGAAGGTAAAGTTACTGCAGGAAATCAAGATGGAGGGAGCGAGCAACAGTGACGAGACAGCCCTGTACTAAAAAACACAAGGGCAGCGAAAGACAGTGAGATGCTACAAATGCAATAAGCCAAACCACATCGCAAAATTCTGCAACAGCGAAAGTGAAAAACACAAAGGTTCTACTCAACGACATGATTACAAAAAACAGATGTCTATTGCCAACCAAGGTGAGAAGAAGGCATTCCTGGCTGCAGATCCTCGGGACGCCCAATCAAGAAACTCGTGGCATTTGGATTCGTGTGCGTCGACCCACATCACGCACGATGAAAAGGAGTTGCATAACCAAAAGTCATGTGACAGCACCGTTACAGGGGCAAATGGGAGTGAACTAGTGGCAAATGCCTCTGGTTGTGTAGACTTGCATTTTCGCGTGAAAAACGAAGTTGTTGAGGTAGAGGCTAGTGACGTGCTACATATTCCAAGCTCAACTGTAAATCTACTCTCGGTAAGCAAGATTGTCAGTAAAGGGAACAAGGTTTGTTTCAACAGTAAAGGTGGTTTTGTGTATGACGCAGATGGAAACTGGATGGCAAAGGCAGACCTTGTAAATGGCATTTATCGCCTTTCCACAAAAGATACACAAACGAGATGTGCCATTATGCTGCCAACCAACAATCTTGTCTGTGGCATCGTAGGTTGGGGCATTTGAACCGTGCAAGCATGTTGCAATTGGTCAAGGTGTCAAAGGGAATGGGAAAGGATGCTGTAACCAAAGACCCATGTGATTTCTGTGTGATGGATAAACATTCACGTCTCCCATTCAAAATAAGTGGAAAGCGTTCTCAAGGTATCTTGGACCTAGTGCACACCGATCTCTGTGA
>PNEQ01126113.1:0-27219 GCA_003012365.1 Medauroidea extradentata
GCTGTGATTATGGTTACTGTAGAAACGTTACGACAACGTTGTTGATAGTTACGTTGCCAACTTCAACAATGCAACGTTGTATCAACGTTTCTGCAACCAGATGTGTTATGTGTGATATGTCACAATCAAGCATGGTGAAGATACCTACGTCACAACTAAGCATAGTGAAGATAGATATGTCACAACCAAGCATGGTGAAGCTACATATGTCACAACCAAGCATGGTGAAGATACATGTGTCACAACCAAGCAGGGTGGAGATACATATGTCACAACCAAGCATGGTGAAGATACATATGTCACAACCAAGCATTGTGAAGATACACATTACACAACCAAGCATGGTGAAGCTACATACGTCACAACCAAGAATGTTGAAGATACATACGTCACAACCAAGCATGGTGAAGATACATATGTCACAACCAAACATAGTGAAGCTACATATGTAACAACAAGCAAGGTGAAGATACATATGTCACAACCAAGCATGGTGAAGATACATATGATACAACTAAGCATAGTGAAGATACATATGTCACAAACAAGCATGGTGAAGGTACATATGTCACAACCAATCATTGTGAGGCTACATAAGTCACAACCAAGAATGGTGAAGATACACATGTCACACCTAAGCACGGTGAAGATACATATGTTACAACCATGCATGGTGAAGATACATATGTCACAACCAAGCACGTATGAAGATACATATGTCAGAACCAAGCACGGTGAAGATACACATATCACAACCAAGCATGATGAAGATACATATGTTACAACCAAGCATGGTGAGGCTATATATGTCACAACCAATCATGGTGAATATACATGTGTCATAACCAAGCATGGTGACGATACATATGTAACAACCAAGCACGGTGAACATACATATGTCACAACAAAGCATGGTGAAGCTACACATGTCACAACCAAGCATGGTGAAGATACATATGTCACAACCAATCATGGTAAAGATACATATGTCACAACAAAGCATGGTGAGGCTACATATGTCACATCCAAGCATAGTGAAGATACTCATGTCAAAACCCAACATAGTGAAGCTACATATGTTACAAGAATGGTGAAGATACACATGTCACAACCATGCACAGTGAAGATACATATATCACAACCGAGCATGGTGAAGATACACATTGCACAACCAAGCATAGTGAAGCTGCATATGTCAGATTCAAGCATTGTGAAGATACACATGACACAATCAAGCATGGTGAAGCTACTTAAGTCAACACAAAGCATGGTGAAGTTACATATGTCACAACCAAGCACGGTGAAGATACATATGTCACAACCAAGCATGGTGAAGATACACATGTCACAACCTAGCATGGTGAAGCGACACATGTCACAAAAACAATGGTGAAGCGACACATGTCACAACAAAGAATGGTGAAGCAACATATGTCACAACCAACCATGGTGAAGATACATATGGCACAACCAAGCACGGTGGTGATACATATGTCAAAACTAAGCACGTTGACGATACATATGTTACAACCAAGCATAGTGAAGATACATATGTCACAACCAAGCATGGTGAAGATACATATGTCACAACAAAGCATGGTGAAGATAAATATGTCACAACCAAGCATGGTGAAGATACATATGTCACAACCAAACATGGTGAAGATATATACGACACAACAAAGCACGGTGAAGCTACTTATGTCACAACCAAGCATGGTAAAGAAACATATGTCAAAACCAAGCATGGTGAAGATACATGTGTCACAACCAAGCATGGTGAAGATACACATATCACATCCAAGCATGGTAAGCTACATATGTCACAAACAAGCATGGTGAAGATACATATGTCACAACCAAATATAGTGAACCTACATATGTAACAACAAAGCATGGTGAATATAGATATGTCACAACCAATCATGGTGAAACTACATATGTTACAACAAGCATGGTGAAGATAAATATGTCACAACCAAGCATGGTGAGGCTACTTATGTCACAACCAAGCATGGTGAAGATTCATATATCAACTAAGCATAGTGAAGCTACATATGTCACAACCAAGCATGGTGAAGCTACATACGTAACAACCAAGCACAGTGAAGATACATATGACAACCAAGCACGGTGAATATACATATGTTACAACCAAGCGTGGTGAAGGTACATATGTCACAACGAAGCATGGTGAAGATACATGTGTCACAACCAAGCATGCTGACGATGCATATGTCACAACCAAGCACAGTGAAGATACATATGTCACAACCAAGCATGTTAAAGCTACATAGGTCACATCCAAGCATGGTGAAGATACACATGTCACAACCAAGCATGTTGAAGATATATATGTCAGAACTACGCATGGTGAAGATACATATGTCACAACCAAGCATTTTGAAGCTACATATGTTACAACAAGCAAAGTGAAGACGTATAAGTCATAACCATGCATGGTGAAGATACATATGTCACAACCAAACATGGTGAGGCTGCATATGTCACAACAAAGCATAATGAAAATACATATGTCATAACCAAGCATAGCGAAGCTACATATGTCACAACCAATCATGGTAAAAATACATATGTCACAACCAAGCTTGGTGAAGTTACATATGTCACAACCAAGCATTGTGAAAATATACATTTCACAACCAAGCATGGTGAAGATACACATGTCACAACCAAGCATAATGAAGCTACATATGTTACAAGAATGGTGAAGATATATATGTCACAACCAAGCATGGTAATGGTACATAGTTCACAACCATGCACGGTGAAGCTAAATATGTCACAACCAAGCATTGTGAAGTTACATATGACACAACCAAACATGGTGAAGATATATATGTCACAACCAAGCACGGTGTAGCAACATATGACACAACCATGCACTGTTATCATACTAATCTCACAACCAAGCACAGTGAAGCTGCACATGTCACAACCAAGCATGGTGAAGATACATATGTCATAACCAAGCTTGGTGAGACTACATATGTCACATTCAAGCATAGTGAAGATACATATGTCACAAACAAGCATAGTGAAGCTACATTTGTCACAACCAAGCACGGTGCAGATATATATGTCATAACCAAGCATGGTGAAGCTAAATTTGTCTCAACCAAGCATGGTGAAGTTACATATGTCACAACCAAGTATGGTGTAGATACAATACACAACCAAGCATGGTGAATCTACATATGTCACAACCAATAATTGTGAAGATACATATGTCACAACCATGCGATACATATGTCACAACCAAGCATACTGATTCTACATATGTTACAACAACCATGGTAAAGATACATGTCACAACCAAGCATGGTGACGATACATATGTCACAACCAAGCATAGTGAAGCTACATATGTCACAATCAAGCATGGTGAAGATACATATAACACAACCAAGAATATTGAAGATACACATGTCAAAACCAAGCATAGTGAAGCTACATATTGCACAACCAATTATGGTGAATCTACATATGTCACAACCAAGCATTGTGAAGATAAATGTGTCACACCAAGCATGGTGAAGATACATATGTTACAATCAGCATGTTGAAAATATATATAATACAACCAAGCATAATGAACATACATATGTTACAAATAAGCACGATGAAGATACACATGTCAGAACCAAGTATAGTGAAGCTATATGTCACAACCAAGCATGGTAAGGCTACATATGTCACAAACAAAGCATGATGAAGGTACATATGTCATAACCAAGCATAGTGAAGCAACATAAGTCTCAACCAAGTATGGTGAAGATACATATGACATAACCAAGCTTGGTGAAGGTACATTTGTCACAACCAAGAATGTTAAAGATACATATGTCACAACCAAGCATGGTGATGATACGTATGTCACAACCAAGCTTTGTGAAGATACACATATCACAACCAAGCATGGTAAAGCTACATACGACACAACCAAGCATGTTGAATACACATATGTCACAACCAAGCATGGTGAAGATACATACTCCACAACCAAGCATAGTGAAGCTACATATGTTACAACAAGCAAGGTGAAGATACATATGTCACAGCCAAGCATGTTGAATATATATATGTCACAACCAAGCATAGTGAAGATACATATGACATAACCAAGCATGATGAAGATACATATGTCACAACCAATCATAGTGAGGCTTCAAATGTAACAACCAAGCATGGTGAAGATACACATTTCACAACTAAGTACAGTGAAGATACATATGTTACATCCAAGCATGGTGAAGATACATATGTCACAACCAAGCATGATGAATATTCACATGTCACAACCAAGCATGGTGAAGATACATAGGTCACAACCAAGCATTGTGAAGATACACATATCACAACCAAGAAAGGTGAAGCTACATATGACACAACCAAACAATTTGATTATACATATGTCACATCAAGCATGATGAAGATACATGTGTCACAACCAAACAAGATGAAGATACATATGTCACAACCATTCACAGTGAAGACATTATGTCACAAAAAAAAGCATGGTGAAGATACACATGTCACAACGAAGCATAGTGAAGCTACATATGTCACAAAACAATCATGGTGAAGATACATATGTCACAACCAAGCGTGGTGAAGATAAATATGTCACAATCAATCACGGTGAAGATACACATGTTACAAACAAGCATGTTTAAGATTCATATGTTACAACAAAGCACGGTGAATATACATATGTTAGATCCAAGCATAGTGAAGCTACATATGTCACAACTAAGAACGGTCAAGTTACATATGACACAACCAAGCATGTTGAAGATACATACTTCCCCAACTAAGCATAGTGAAACTACATATTCACAACCAAGTATGGTGAAGCTACATATGACACAACCAAGCATGGTGAAGATACACATGTCACAACCAAGCATAGTGAAGCTGCATATGTCACAACAGCATGGTGAAGATACACATGTCACAATTAAGCATGGTGAAGCTACTAATGTCACAACCAAGAATGGTTAAGTCACAACTAGGCACAGTGTAGATACATATTTCACACTCAAGCACGGTGAAAGTACACATGTCACAACCAAGCACGGTGAAGATTCATTTGTTACAACCAAGCATAGTGAAAATTCATATGTCACAACAAAACATGGTGAAGATACATATGTTACAACCAAACGTGGTGAAGATTCACGTGTCACAAACAAGCATAGTGAAGCTACGTATTTTACAAGTTTGTTGAAGATACATTTATCGCAATCAAGATTGGTGTAGATACATATGTCACAACCAAGCATGATGGAGATACATATGTCACAACTAAGCATAGTGAAGCTACTAATTTCACAACCAAGCATGGTGAATCTACATATATCACCACCAAGCATGGTGAAGAAACATATGTCACAACAAAGCACATAAAAGGTACATATGTTACAAACAAGCAACGTGAATATTCATATGTCACAACCAAGCATGGTGAAGATACATATGTCACAACCAAGCACAGTGAAGATACATCTGTTACAAACAAGCCTGGAGACAGTAAATATGTCACAACCAAGCATGGTGAAGATTCATGTGTCACAACCAAGCATGGTGACTATAGATATGTCACAAAAAAGCATGGTGAAGATACACATGTCACAACCAAGAATGCTGAAGCTACTTATGTCACAACCAAGAATGGTTTTAGATACATATGACAAAACTAAGCAAAGAGATGATACATATGTCACAACATAGAACGGTGAAGGTACACATGTCACAACCAAGCATGGTGAAGATACATTTGTTACAACCAAGCACAATGAAAATCCATATATCCCAACAAAGCTTGGTGATGATACATATGACACAACCATGCACAGAAAAGGTACATATGTTACAAACAAGCAACGTGAATATATCTATGTCACAACCAACCATGGTGTAGATACTTGTGTCACAACCAAGCATGGTGACAATACATTTGTCACTACCAAGCACCGTGAAGATACATATGTCACAACCAATCATGGTGAAGCTACACATGTCACAACCAAGCAAGGTGAAGATACATATGTCACAAACAATTATGGTGAATATACATATGTCACAACCAAGCATAGTGAGGCTACATATGTCACAACTAAACATGGTGAAGATACTCATGACACAACCAAGCATAGTGAAGCTACATATGTTACAATCGTAGTGAAGATACGTCTGTCACAACCAAGCATGGTGAAGATACACATGTCACAACAAAGCATAGTGAAGCTGCTTATGGCACAACAAAGCATGGTGAATCTAAACATGTCACAACAAAGAATGGTGAAGATAAAGATGTCACGACCTATCATGGTGAAGATACATATGTCACAACCAAGCATGGTGAATCTACATATGTCACAACCAAGCATGGTGAAGATACACTTGTCACAACGAAGCATAGTGTATCTACATATGTCACAAAACAATCATGGTGAAGATACATATGTCACACCCAAGCATGGTGATGATACATATGTCACAAACATTCACGGTGAAGATACATATGTTACAACCAAGCATGGTGAAGATACATATGGTAAAACAAGGCACAGTAAACATACACATGTCAGAATCAAGCATAGTGAAGCTACATATGTCACAACTAAGCATGGTCAAGTTTCATATGTCACAACCAAGCATTGTGAGGCTACATATGTCACAACCAAGCATGGTGAAGATACATAATTCACAACAAAGCATAGTGAAGCTACAAATTTCACAACCAAGCATGGTGAATCTACATATATCACCACCAAGCATGGTGAAGAAACACATACCTCAAACAAGCATAGTCAAGCTGCATATGTCACAACCAAGAATGGTTAAGAAACACAATACACAAACAAGCATGGTGAAGCTACTTATGTCACAACTAAGCATGGTGATGATACATATATCACAACTAAGCACAGTGAACATACATATGTCACAACCAAGCACGGTGAAAGTACACATGTCACAACCAAGCATGGTGAAGCTACACAGTTCACAACCACGCATGGTGAAGCTACATATGTCACAACCAAGCATGGTGAATATACATATGTCACAACCAAGCATGGAGGAGATACATATGTCACAACCAAGCCTGGTGAAGATACACATGTCACAAACAAGCATGGTGAAGCTACTTATGTCACAACCAAGCATGGTGAAGGTACATAGGTCACAACAAAGCAAGGTGAAGATATATATGTCACAACCAAATAGGTAAAGATTAATTTGTCACAACCAAGCATGGTGAAGCTACATATGTCACAACCAAGTATTGTGAAGATACATATGTCACAACAAAGCATGGTGAAGATACATATGTCACAACAAGGCATAGTGAAGCTACATACGTCACAACCAAGAAAGGTGAAAATACATATGTCATTACCAAGCAATGTGAAGCTATATTTGTCACAACCAAGCATGGTGAAATTACATATGTCACAACCAAGTATAGCGAAAGTACACATTTCACAGCCAAGTATGGTGTCACCACAAAGCATATTGAAGCAACTTTTGTTACAAGACTTGTGAAGATATATATGTCACAACTAAGAATGGTGAAGATACAAATGTCACAACCATGCATTGTGAAGATACACTTGTCACAACGAAGCATAGTGTATCTACATATGTCACAAAACAATCATGGTGAAGATACATATGTCACAACCAAGCATGGTGAATATACATATGTCACAAACAATCACGGTGAAGATACATATGTTACAACCAAGCATGGAGAAGATACATATGTTAAAAAAAGGACAGTGAACATACACATGTCAGAACCAAGCATAGTGAAGCTACATATGTCACAACTAAGCATGGTCAAGTTTCATATGTCACAACCAAGCACTGTGAGGCTACATATGTCACAACCAAGCATGGTGAAGTTACATACTTCACAACAAAGCATAGTGAAGCTACTAATTTCACAACCAAGCATGGTGAATCTACATATATCACCACCAAGCATGGTGAAGATACATATGTCACAACAAAGCACATAAAATTTACATATCTTACAAACAAACAACGTGAAGATACATATGTCACAACCAAGCATGGTGTAGATACTTGTGTCACAATCAAGCATGATGACAATACATAAGTCACAACCAAGCACGGTGAAGTTACATATGTCACATCCAAGCATGGTGAAGCTACACATGTCACAACCAAGTATGGTGAAGATACATATGTCACAACCAGTCATGGTGAAGATACATATGTCACAACCAAGCATGGTGAGGCTACATATGTCACAAATAAACGTGGTGAAGATACTCATGTCACAACCAAGAATAGTAAGCTACATATGTTACAATCATGTTAAAGCTACGTATGTCACAATCAAGCATGATGAAGATACATATGTCACAACCATGCACAGTGAAGATGCATATGTCACAATCAAGCATGGTGAAGATACACTTGCCACTAACAAGCATAGTCAAGCTGCATATGTCACAACCAAGCATGGTTAAGTAACACATGACACAAACAAGAATGGTGAAGCTACTTATGTCACAACAAAGCATGGTGATGATACATATGTCACAACTAAGAACAGTGAACATACATATGTCACAACCAAGCACGGTGAAGGTACACATGTCACAACCAAGCATGGTGAAGCTACACATTTCAAAACCACGCATGGTGAAGCTACATATGTCACAACCAAGCATGGTGAATATACATATGTCACAACCAAGCACAGATGAGATACATATGTCACAACCAAGCCTGGTGAAGATACACATGTCACAAACAAACATGGTGAAGCTACTTATGTCACAACCAAGCATGGTGAAGATACATAGGTCACAACAAAGCAAGGTGAAAATATATATGTCACAACAAAAAACGGTAAAGATACATTTGTCACAACCAAGCATGGTGAAGCTACATATGTCACAACCAAGTATTGTGAAGATACATATGTCACAACCAAGCATGGTCTAGATACATAACTCACAACCAAGAATAGAGAAACTACATATGTATCAACGAGCAAGGTTAAGATACATATGTCACAACAAAGCATTGGGAAGATACATCTGCCACAACCAAGCATAGTGAAGATAGATATGTCACAACCAAGCATAATGAAGATACATATGTCACAACCAAGCATGGTGAGGCTACATACGTCACAACCAAGTATGGTGAAGATACACATGACAAATACAAACATGGAGAAGATAGAAGATATGTTACAACCAAGCATGGTGAAGATAAATATGTTATAACCAAGCATGGTGAAGATACATATGTCAGAAACAAGAATAGTGAACCTACATAAATGTCACAACTAAGCATGATGAAGATACATATGTCACAACCAAGCATGGTGAGGCTAAATAAGTCACAACCAAGCATGGTTAAGATACATGTCACAACTAAGTATAGTGAAGCTTCATATGTCACAACCATGCATGGTGCAGCTACATATGTCACAACCAAGCACAGTTAAGATACATATGTCACAAACAGGCATAGTGAAGATAAATATGTAACAAACAAGCGTGGTGAAGATACATATGTCACAAGCATGCATGGTGAAAACACATTTATCACAACCAAGCATGGTGAAGATATATATGTCATAACCAAGCATGGAGAAGATACATATGTCACAACAAAACATGGTGATGCTACATATATCACAACAAAGCATAGTGAAGATACATATGTCACAACGAGGCATAGTGAAGCTACATACGTCACAACCAAGAAAGGTGAAGATACATATGTCATTACCAAGCATGGTGAAGCTATATTTGTCACAACCAAGCATGGTGAAATTACATATGTCACAACCAAGTATAGCGAATGTACACATTTCACAGCCAAGTATGGTGAAGATACACATGTCACAACAAAGCATATTGAAGCAACTTTTGTTACAAGCCTTTTGAAGATATATATGTCACAACCAAGCATGGTGAAGATACAAATGTCAAAACCATGCATGGTGAAGATACACTTGTCACAACGAAGCATAGTGTATCTACATATGTCACAAAACAATCATGGTGAAGATAAATATGTCACAACCAAGCATGGTGAATAAACATATGTCACAAACAATCACGGTGAAGATACATATGTTACAACCAAGCATGGTGAAGATACATATGTTAAAAAAGGACAGTGAGCATACACATGTCAGAACCAAGCATAGTGAAGCTACATATGTCACAACTAAGCATGGTCAAGTTTCATATGTCACAAACAAGCATTGTGAGGCTACATATGTCAAAACTAAGCACAGTGAACATACATATGTCACAACCAAGCACGGTGATGGTACACATGTCACAACCAAGCATGGTAAAGCTACACATTTCACAACCACGCATCGTGAAGCTACATATGTCACAACCAAGCATGGTGAATATACATATGTCACAACCAAGCACGGAGGAGATACATATGTCACAACCAAGCATGGTGAAGATACACATGTCACAACCAAGCATGGTGAAGCTACTTATGTCACAACCAAGCATGGTGAAGATACATATGTCACAAAAAAGCAAGGTGAAGATATATATGTCACAACAAAAAACGGTAAAGATACATATGTCACAAACAAGCATGGTGAAGCTACATATGTCACAACCAAGCATTGTGAAGATACAAATGTCACAACCAAGCACGGTCTAGATACATAACTCACAACCAAGCAAAGAGAAACTATATATGTAACAACGAGCAAGGTGAAGATACATATGTCACAACCAAGCATTGGGAAGATACATCTGCCACAACCAAGCATAGTGATGATAGTTAAGTCACAACCAAGCATAGTGAAGATACATATGTCACAACCATGCATGGTGAGGCTACATACGTCACAACCAAATATGGTGAAGATACACATGTCAAATACAAGCATGGTGAAGATAGATATGTTACAACCAAGCATGGTGAAGATACATATGTTTTAACCAAGCATGGTGAAGATACATATGTCAGAACCAAGAATAGTGAAGCTACATAAATGTCACAACTAAGCATGATGAAGATTCATATGTCAAAACCAAGCATGGTGAGGCAAATATGTCACAATCAAGAATGGTGAAGTTACGTACGTCACAACTAAGCATAGTGAAGCTACATATGTCACAACTATACATGGTAAAGCTAATTACGCCACAACCAAGCATGGTGAAAATACATATGTCACAACCAAGCACAGTGAAAATACATATGTTACAAACAAGCATGGTGAAAATACACATATTACAACCAAGCATAGTGAAGCTAAATAAAACAGAACCAAGCATGGCGAAGATACACATGACACATTCAAGCATGATGAAGATATACATGTCAGAAACAAGCATAGTGTAGCTACCTATGTCACAACTAAGCTAGGTGAAGATACATATGTCACAAGCAAGCATGGTAAAGATACATATGTCACATCTAGGCATAGTGAAGCTAGATATGTTACAACTAAGCATAGTGAAGCTACATATGTCACAACAAACAAGTTGAAGCTAATTACGTCACACCCAAACACGGTGAAGATACATATGTCACAACCAAGCATGGTGAAGTTACACATGTCCCAACCAAGCATGTAGAAGATTTATATGTTACAACCAATCATGGTGAAGATACATGTGTCACAACCAAGCATGGTGTTGATACATATGTCACAAACAAGCATGGTGAAGGCACATATGTTACAACCAAGCATGGTGAAGTTAAATTTGTTAAGACAAATCACGGTGAAGATTCACATGTCGGAACCAAGCATAGTGAAGCTACATATGTCACAACCAAGAATGGTAAGGCTACATATGACAGAATCAAGCTAGATGAAAATACATATGTCACAACCAAGCATGGTGAAGCTACATATAACACAACCAAGCATGGTGAAGATACACATGTCACAACCAAGCATGGTCTAGTTAAACATGTCAATACAAAGCATATTGAAGCTACATATGTCACTACAAAGCATGTTGATGCTACATATGTCACAACCAAGCATGGTAAGGCTACATATGTCACAACCAAGCATGATGAAGATACATATGTCACAACCAAGCATAGTGAAGCTACATATATCTCAACCAAGCATGGTGAAGATACATATGTTACAACCAAGCATGGTGAAGATACGTATGTTACAACCTATAATGGTGAAGATACACATGTCAGAACCAAGCATATTGAAGCTTCATATGTCACAACTAAGCATGGTAAGGCGACATATGACACAACCAAGTGTGGTGAAGATACATATGTCACAACCAAGCATTTTGAAGCTACATATGTCCCAACCAACAATGGTGAAGATACACATGTCACAACCAAGCATGGTGAAGATAAACATGTCAATACAAAGCATAGTGAAGCTACATATGTTACAACCAATCATGGTAAAGATGCATATGTCACAACTAAGCACTGTGAAGATACATATGTTACAACCAATTATTGTGAAGATAAATATGTTACAACCAACCACGGTTAAGATACACATGTCAGAACCAAGCATAGTGAAGCTCTATATGTCACAACCAAGCATGGTAAGGCTACATATGTCACAACCAGGCATGGTGAAGATTCATATGTCACAACTAAGCATAGTGAAGCTACATATGTCCCAACCAAGAATTGTGAAGATACATACGGCACAAACAATCATGGTGAAGATACATAAGTCACAACCAAACATGGTGAGGATACATATGTCACAACCAAGCATGGTGAAGATACTTATGTCACAACCAATTATAGTGAAGCTATACAAGTTACAAACATGGTGAAGATACATATGTCATAACAAAGAATGGGGAAGATACATATGCCACAACCATGCACATTTAAGATACATATGTCACAACCAAGCATGGTGAAGATATACATGTCCCAACCAGCATAGTGAAGCTACATATGCACAAAACAATCATGGTGATGATAAATATGTCACAAACAAGCATGGTGAAGATACATATGTCCCAAACAAGCATGGTGAAGATACATATGTTACAACTAAGCATGGTGAAAATACATATGATACAACCTATAACAGTGAAGATACACATGTCAGAACCAAGCATAGTGAAGCTTCATATGTCACAACCAAGCATGGTGAGGCTACATATGATATAACCAAGCGTGGTGAAGATACATATGTCAAAACCAAGCATGATGAAGCTACATATGTCACAACCAAGCATGGTGAAGATACTCATGTTATAACAAAGCATATTTAAACTGCATATGTTACAACCATGATGAAGATTTATACACAACCATGCACAGTGAAGATACAAATGTCACAACCAAGCATGGTGAAGATACACTTTTCACAAAGAAGCATAGTGTATCTACATATGTCACAAACAATCATGGTGAAGATACATATGTCACAACCAAGCATGGTGAAGATACATATGTCACAAACAATCACGGTGAAGATACATATATTACAACCAAGCATGGTGAAGATACATATGTTAAAACAAAGCACAGTGAACATAAACATGTCAGAACCAAGCATAGTGAAGCTACATATGTCACAACTAAGCATGGTCAAGTTTCATATGTCACAACCAAGCATTGTGAGGCTACATATGTCACAACCAAGCATGGTGAAGATACATACTTCACAACAAAGCATAGTGAAGCTGCTAATTTCACAACCAAGCATGGTGAATCTACATATATCACCACCAAGCATGGTGAAGATACATATGTCACAACAAAGCACATAAAAGGTACATATGTTACAAACAAGCAACGTGAAGATACATATGTCACAACCAAGCATGGTGTAGATACTTGTTTCACAATCAAGCATGGTGACAATACATAAGTTACAACCAAGCACGGTGAAGATACATATGTCACAAACAAGCATGGTGAAGCTACACATGTCACCACCAAGCATGGTGAAAATACATATGTCACAACCAGTCATGGTGAAGATACATATGTCACAACCAAGCATGGTGAGGCTACATATGTCACAAATAAACTTGGCGAATATACTCATGTCACAACCAAGAATAGTGAAGCTACATAAGTTACAATCATGTTAAAGCTACGTAATTCACAATCAAGCATGATGAAGATACATATGTCACAACCATGCACAGTGAAGATGCATATGTCACAACCAAGCATGGTGAAGATACACATACCACAAACAAGCATAGTCAAACTGCATATGTCACAACCAAGCATGGTTAAGAAACACATGACACAAACAAGCATGGTGAAGCTACTTATGTCACAACCAAGCATGGTGATGATACAAAATTCACAACTAAGCACAGTGAACATACATATGTAACAACCAAGCACGGTGAAGGTACACATGTCACAACCAAGCAAGGTGAAGCTACACATTTCACAACCACGCATGGTGAAGCTACATATATCACAACCAAGCATGGTGAATATACATATGTCACAACCAAGCACGGAGGAGATACATATGTCACAACCAAGCATGGTGAAGTTATACATGTCACAACCAAGCATGGTGAAGCTACTTATGTCACAACCAAGCATTGTGAAGGTACATAGGTCACAACAAAGCAAGGTGAAGATATATATGTCTCCACAAATACGGTAAAGATACATATGTCACAACCAAGCATGGTGAAGCTACATATGTCACAACCAAGCATTGTGAAGATACATATGTCACAACCAAGCACGGTCTAGATACATAACTCACAACCAAGCATAGAGAAACTACATATGTAACAACGAGCAAGGTGAAGATACATATGTCACAACCAAGCACAGTTAAGATACATATGTCACAAACAAGCATAGTGAAGATAAATATGTAACAACCAAGCGTGGTGAAGATACATATGTCAAAAGCAAGCATGGTGAAGCGACATGTATCACAACCAAGCATGGTGAAGATATATATGTCATAACCAAGCATGGAGAAGATACATATGTCACAACAAAATATGGTAAGGCTACATATGTCACAACAAAGCATAGTGAAGATACATATGTCACAACAAGGCATAGTGAAGCTACATACGTCACAACCCAGGAAGGTGAAGATACATATGTCATTACCAAGCATGGTGAAGCTATATTTGTCATAACTAAGCATGGTTAAGTTACATATGTCACAACCAAGTATGGCGAAGGTACACATTTCACAGCCAAGTATGGTGAAGATACCCATGTCACAACAAAGCATATTGTAGCAACTTATGTTACAAGCCTTGTGAAGATATATATGTCACAACCAAGCATGGTGAAGATACAAATGTCACAACCATGCACTGCGTAGATTCATATGTAGAACCAACCAAGCATGGAGAAGCTACATATGACACAACCAAGCATGGTGAAGTTACTAATGTCACAAACAAGCATGGTGAGGCTACATATGTCCCAACCAAGCATAGTGAAGATGCACATCACACAAACAAGCATAGTGAATATACATATGTCAGAACCAAGCATGGTGAAGATACATATGTCACAACCAAGCATGGTGAAGCTACATGTATAACAAGCACGCAATGTAAAGATATACATGACATATCCAAGCATGGTGAAGATACATAAGTCACAACCAAGCATGGTGAAGCTACATATGTCACAACAGAGCATGGTGAAGATACATCTGTCACAACTAAGCAATGTGAAGATACATATGTCACAACAAGCACTGTGAAGATACATATGTTAGAATCAAGCATGGTGAAGATACATATGTTACAATAAAGCATAGTGAAGATACATATGTTACAACAAAGCATAGTGAAGATACATATGTCACAACCAAGCACGACGATTAAGTTACACATGTCAGAACCAACCTTAGTGAAGCTACATATGTCACAACCAAGCATTGTGAGGCTACATATGTCACAACCAAGCATGGTGAAGATACATATGACACAACCAAGCATAGTAAAGATACATATGTCTCAACCAAGCATGTTGAAAATACGTATGTCATAACTAAGCTTTGTGAAGGTACATATGTCACAACCAAGAACGGTTAGGATACATATTTAACAACCATGCATGGTGAAGATACATATGTCACAACCAAGTATTGTGAAAATATACATATCAGGACCAAGCATGGTGAAGACAAATATGACACAACCAAGAATGTTCAAGATACGTATGTCACAACCAAGCATGGTGAAGATACATATGTCACAACAGAGTATAATGAAGATACATATGTACAACAAGCAAGGTAAAGATACAAATGTCACAACCATGTATGGTGAAGATAGATATATCACAAACAATCATAGTGAAGATACGTATGTCATAACCATGCATGGTGAGGCAAATATGTCACAACCAAGCGTGGTGAAGTTACGTACGTAACAATTAAGCATAGTGAAGCTTCATGTGTCACAACCAAGCATAGAGAAGCTAATTACGTCACAACCAAGCATGATGGAGATACATGTGTCTCAACCAAGCCCAGTCATATACATATGTTACAAACTAGCATGGTGAAGATACATATGTCACAACCAAGTAAGTTGAAGAAACATTTGTCACAACCAAGCATGGTGAATATACACATGTAACAAACAAACATAGTGAAGCTACATATGTTACAAAACAATCATGGTGAAGATACATATATCACAAAAAGCATGGTGAGGATACATATGTCCCAAAAAAGCATGGTGAAGATGAATATGTTACAACCAAAGTTGGTGAAGATACATATGTTACAACCTACACGGTGAAGATGCACATGTCAGAACCAAGCATAGTGAAGCTAAATATGTCCCAACCAAGAATGGTGAAGATACATATTGCACAACCAATCATGGTGAAGATACAATGTCACAACCAAACATGGTGAGGATACATATGACACAACCAAGCATGGTGAAGATACTCATGTCACAACCAATTATAGTGAAGCTACACATGTAACAAACATTGTGAAGATACATATGTCATTACAAAGAATGGTGAAGATACATATGCAACAACCATGCACATTTAAGATACAAATGTCACAACCAAGCATGGTGAAGATACACATGTCCCAACCAAGCATAGCGAAGCTACATATGTCACAAAACAATCATGGTGATGATACATATTTCACAAACAAGCATGGTGAAGATACATATGTCCCAAACAAGCGTGGTGAAGATACATATGCTACAACCAAGCATGGTGAAGATACATATGTTACAACCTATAACAGTGAAGATACACATGTCAGAACCAAGCATAGTGAAGCATCATATGTCACAACCAAGCATGGTAAGGCTACATATGACACAACCAAGCGTGGTGAAGATACATATGTCACAACCAAGCATAGTGAAGTTACATATGTTACAACAATCATGGTGAAGATACACAAGTCACAACAAAGCATGGTGAAGATACATATGTCACAATCATGCATGTTAAAGATACATATGTCACAACCAATCATGGTGAAGATACATATGTCATAACCAAGCATATTGAAACTACAAATGTTACAACAAGCAAGGTTAAGATACATATGTCACAACAATGCATGTTAGAGATACACATGACACAACCAAGTAAGGTGAATACACATAAGTTACAACAAGCATGGTAAATATGCATATATCACAACCAAGCATGGTGAAGATACATATGTCACAACCAAGCATGGTGAAGCTACATATGTCACAACCAAGCATTGTGAAGATACATATGTCACAACCAAGCATAGTGAAGATACACATGTCAAAACCATGCATAGTAAAGCTACATATGTCACAACCAAGCATGGTGAAGATACATGTGTCACAACTATGCATGGTGAAGATACAAATGTCACAAACAAGCATGGTGAAGATACATATGTCACGACCAGGTATTGTAAAGATACACATATCACAACCAAGAATGCTGAAGATACATATGTCACAACCAGGAATGGTGAAGCTACTTATGTCACAACCAAGCATGGTAAAGGAACATATGTCAAAACTAAGCACAGTGAAGATACATATGTCACAACCAAGCATGGTGAAGAAAAACTTTTCACAACCAAGCATGGTGAAGCTACATATGTCACAACCAAGCATGGTGAAGATACATATGACACAACAAAGCATGGTGAAGAATAAATATTTCACTAACAAACATGTTGAATCTACATACGTTACAATCAAGCATGGTGAAGATACATATGTAACAACCAAGCATGATAAAGATACACATGTCACAACCAAGCATTGTGAAGCTATATATTACAGAACCAAGCATGGTGAAGATTCACATGAGACAATCAAGCATGGTGAAGCAACTTATGTCACAACCAAGCATGGTGAAGATACAATTGCCACAACCAAGCACGATGGTAATACATATGTCGCAACCAAGCAGGTTGACGACACATATGTTACAACCAAGCATAGTGAAGATACATTTGTCACAACCAAGCATGGTGAAGATACATATGTCACAACAAAGCATGGTGAAGATATATATGTCACAACCAAGCATAGTGAAGATACACATGTCACAACCAAGCATGGTGCAGATACATATGACAAAACCAGGAATGGTGAAGCTACTTATGTCACAACCAAGCATGGTAAAGGAACATATGTCGATACCAAGCACAGTGAAGACTCATAAGTCACAACTAAGCATGGTGAAGATACACATGTCACAACCAAGCATGGTGAAGTTACATATGTAACAACCAAGCACGGTGAAGATAAATATGTCACAACCAAGCACTGTGACGATACATATGTCACAACAAAAAATAGTGAAGCTATATATGTAACAACAAGCTAGGAGAAGATACATATGTCACAACCAATCATGGTGAAAATACATATGTCACAACCAAGCATTGTGAAGATACACAAATCACAACCAAGCATGGTTAAGCTACATATGACACAACCAAGCATGTTGAATATACATATGTCACAACCTAGCATGTTGAATATATATATGTCACAACCAAGCATGGTGAAGATACACATGTCACAACTAAGCATAGTGAAGCTACAAAAGTCACAACGAAGCATAGTGAAGCTACATATGTCAAAATATCATGGTGAACATACATATGTCACAACCAAGCATGGTGATGATACATATGTCCCAAACAATCACGGTGAAGACACATATGTTACACCCAAGCATGGTAAAGGTACATATGTTACAACCAAGCACATTGAAGATACTAATGTCAGAAACAAGCATGGTAAAGCTACATATGTCACAACCAAGCGTGGTGAAGATACATATGTAAAAACCAAGCATAGTGAAGCTACATATGTCACAACCAAACATGGTCAAGATTCAATTGTCAACACCTAGCAGTGAAGATACATATGTTACAACCTAGCACAGCGAAGATACATATGTCACAACCAAGCACGGTGAAGCTACACATATCACAACTAAGCATGTTGAAGATACATATGTAACAACCAAGCATGGTGAAAACACATATGTTTCAACAAAGCACGGTGAACATACACATGTAAGAACCAAGCATAGTGAAGCTACATATGTCACAACTAAGCATGGTCAAGTTACTTATGTCACAATCAAGCATGGTGAGGCTACATATGTCACAATCAAGCATGATGAATATACATACTTCACAACTAAGCATAGTGAAGCTACATATGTAACATCCAAGCATGGTGAAGATACATATGTCACAACCAAGCAAAGTATCGGTACATATGCTACAAACAAGCAACATGAAGATACATTTGTCACAACCAATCATCGTGGAGATACTTGTGTCACAACCAAGCATGGTGACGATACATATGTCACAAACAAGCATGGTGAAGATACATATGTCACAACCAAGCATGGTGAAGCTACACATGTCACAACCAAGCGTGGTGAGGATACATAAGTCACAACCAATCATGGTAAAGATACATATGTCACTACCAAGCATAGTGAGGCTACATATGTCACAACAAAACATGGTAAAGATACTCATGTCACAACCAAGCATAGTGAAGCTACATATGTTACAATCATGGTGAAGATACGTATGTCACAACCAAGCATGGTGTAGTTTCATATGTCACAACCATGCATAGTGAAGATACATATGTCACCATTAAGCATGGTGAAGATACACATGTCACAACCAAGCATAGTGAAGCTACATATGTCACAACCTAGCATGGTGAAAATACACATAACGCAACCAAGCATGTAGAAGCTACTTATGTCACAACCAAGCATGGTGAAGATACATATGTCAAAACTAAGCAGAGTGAAGATACATATGTCACAACCAAGGATGGTGAAGATACACATGTGAAATCTAAGCATAGTGAAGCTACATATGTCAAATCAATCATGGTGAAGATACATATGTAACAACTAAGCACTGTAAAGATACATATGTTACAACAAAGCATGGTGAATATACATATGTCACAACCAAGCGCGGTGAAGATACACATGTCAGAACCAAGTATAGTGAAGCTCCATATGTCACAAACAAGCATGGTAAGACTTCATATGTCACAACCAAGCATGGTGAAGATACATATGTCACAACCAAGCATAGTGAAGCTACATATGTCAAACCAAGCATGGTGAAGATACATATGTAATAACCAAGCATGGTGAAGATACATATTTCACAACTAAGCATGGTGAAGATACATATGTCACAACCAAGCATGTTGAAGATACATATGTCACAACCAAGCATAGTGAATATACATATGTCACAACCAAGCATGGTGAAGCAACAAATGTAACAACCAAACACAGTGAAGTCACATCTGTCAAAACCAAGCACGGTGAAGTTGCAAATGTTACAACCAAGCGTGGTGAAGATACATATGACACAACCAAGCATAGTTAAGCTACATATGTTACAAAAAGCAAGGTGAAGATATATATGTCACAACCAAGCATGGTGAAGATACATATGTCACAACCAAGCATAGTGAATATACATATGTTACAACAAGCATGGTAAAGTTACATATTTCACAACCAAGCACGGTGAAGATACATATGTCACAACCAAGCATGGTGAAGCTACATTTGTCAAACCAAGTATTGTGAAGTTACATATGTCACAACCAAGCATGGTGAAGATACATATGTCACAACCAAGCATGGTGAAGCTACATATGTCAAACCAAGCACGGTAAAGATTCATATGTGACAACCAAGCATGGTGAAGGTACATATGTCACAACCAAGCATGGTGAAGCTAAATATGTCACAACCAAGCATGGTGAAGATACATATGTTACAACAAGAATGGTGAAGATACACATGTCACAACCAAGCTTGGTGAAGTTACATATGTCACAACCAAGCATTGTGAATATACAAATGTGAAAACCAAGCATAGTGAAGCTACATATGTCAAATCAATCATGGTGAAGATACATATGTAACAACTAATCACTGTGAAGATACATATGTAACAACCAAGCAAGGTGAAGATACATATGTCACAACCAAGCACGTTGAAGATACACATGTCAGAACCAAGCATAGAGAAGCTCCATATGTCACAACCAAGCATGGTAAGAATACATATGTCACAACCAAGATTGGTGAATATACATATGTCACATCCAGGCATAGTGAAGCTATATAAATCAAACCAAACATGGTGAAGATACATATGTCATAACCAAGCATTGTGAAGATACATATGTCACAACTAAGCATGGTGAAGATACATATGTCACAACCAAGCATGGCGAAGATACATATGTCACAACCAAGGTTTGTGAAGATACACATATCACAACCAAGCATGGTGAAGCTACATATATCACTACCAAGCATGTTGAAGATACATATGTCACAACCAAGCATGGTGAAGATACATATGTCACAACCAAGCATGGTGAAGATACATATGTCACAACCAAGCATAGTGAAGCTACATATGTTACAACAAGCAAGGTGAAGATATATATCTCACAACCGAGCATGGTGAAGATAAGTATATCACAACCAAGCATAGTGAATATACATATGTCACAACCAAGCATGGTGAGACTACATATGTCACAACCAAGCATGGCGAAGATACATGTCACAACTAAGCATAGTGAAGCTACATATTTCACAACAAAGAATGGTGAAGCGACAAATGTAACAACCAAGCACATTGAGAATACATATGTCAAAACCAAGCACGGCGAAGATACATTTGTTATAACCAAGCGTGGTGAAGTTACATAGGACACAACCAAGCATGGTGACGATATATATATGTCACAACCAAGCACAGTGAATATACATATGTCACAACCAATCATGGTAAAGCAACATGTGTCACAACCAAGCATATTGAAGATACACATGTCACAACCAAGCATGGTGATGATATATATATGTCACAACCAAGCATGGTGAATATATATATATGTCACAACAAAGCAAGGTGAAGCTTCATTTGTTTCTACAAGTAAAGTGAAAACATATATCTCATAACAAATCATGGTGAAGATACATATGTCACAACCAAATATGAAGATGCTACATATGTCACAACAAAGCACAGTGAATATATATATGTCACAACTAAGCATGGTAAAGATACATATGTCACAACCAAGCATGGTGAAGATACATATGTCACAACCAAGCATTGTGAAGATACACCTATCACAACCAAGCATGGTGAAGCTACATATGTCAAAACAAAGCATGTTGAAGATACATTAAACACAACCAAGCATGGTGAAGATACATATGTCACCACCAAGCATAGTGACTATACATCTGTTACAACCAAGCATGGTTAATATACATGTCACAACCAAGCATTGTGAGACAACATATGTCACATCCAAGCATGCTGAAGTTACACATGTCACAACTAAGCACTGTGAAGATACATATGTTAGAACCAAGCACGGTGAAGATACATATGTTACAGCAAAGCTGGGTGAAGATACACATGTCAGAACCAAGCATAGTGAAGCTACATATGTCACAACTAAACATGGTGAAATTACATATTTCACAACGAAGCATGGTGAGGCTAGTTATGTCACAACCATGCATGGTGAAGATACATACGTCACAACTAAGCTAAGTGATGCTATATTTGTCACAACCAATCATGGTGAAGCTAAATATGTCACAACCAAGCACGGTGAAGATACATGTGTCACAACCAAGCACAGTAATAATACATATTTTAAAACCAATCTTGGTGAAGATACGTGTCACAACCAAGCATTGTGAGGCTACATATGTCACATCCAAGCGTGGTTAAGATACACATGTCACAACTAAGCACAGTGAAGATACATATGTCATAACCAAGCATAGTGAATATACACATGTTACAACCAAGCACAGTGAAAATACACATGTCAGAACCAAGCATAGTGAAGCTACATATGTCACAACTAAGCATGGTGAGACTACATATGTCACAACCAAGCATGGTGAAGATACATACGTCACAACTAAGCTAAGTGAAGCGTCATATGTCACAACCAAACATGGTGAAGCTACATATGTCACAACCAAGCACGGTGAATATACATATGTCACAACCAAGCACAGTGAAGATACATATGTTATAAAAAGCATGGTGAATATACATATGTCAAAACCAAGCATGGTGAAGTTACATGTGTCACAACCAAGCAGGGTGACGATACATATTTCACAACCAAGCATGGTGAATATACATATGTCACAACCAAGCATGGTGAAGCTACATATGTAACAACCAAGCATGGTGATGATACTCATGTAACAACCAAGCATGGTGAAGATACACATGTCACAACCAAGCATGGTGAAGATACATATGTCACAACCAATCATCGTGAAGATACATATTTCACAACCAAGCATGGTGAAGCTACATATGTCACAACCAAGCATGGTGAAGATACTCATGTCTCAACCATGCATGGTGAAGATACATATGTCACAACCATGCACAGTGAATATACATATGTCACAACCAAGCATGGTAAAGATACAAATTTCACAACCAAGCGTAGTGAAGCTACATATGTCACCAAACAATCATGATGAAGATACATATGTCACAACCAAGCATGGTGAAGATTCATATGTGACAAACAAGCACGGTGAAGATATACGTGTCAGAACCAAGCATAGTGAAGCTACATATGTCACAAGCAAGCATGGTAAAGATACAAATTTCACAACCAAGCATAGTGAATATACATATGTCACCAAACAATCATGATGAAGATACATATGTCACAACCAAGCGTGGTGAAGATACATATGTCAGAACCAAGCATAGTGAAGCTACATATGTCAAAACAAAGCAATTTGAAGATACATTAAACACAACCAAGCATGGTGAAGATACATATGTCGCAACCAAGCATAGTTAAACTACATGTGTTACAACAAGCAAGATGAAGATATATATGTCACAACCAAGCATGGTAAATATACATATGTCACAACCAAGCATAGTGAATATACATCTGTTACAACCAAGCATGGTGAAGATACACGTCACATCCAAGCATTGTGAGGCTACATATGTCACATCCAAGCATGCTGAAGTTACACATGTCACAACTAAGCACTGTGAAGATACATATGTTACAACCAAGAACGGTGAAGTTACATATGTTACAACAAAGCACGGTGAAGATACACATGTCAGAACCAAGCATAGTGAAGCTACATATGTCACAACTAAACATGGTGAAATTACATATGTCACAAAGAAGCATGGTGAGGCTACATATGTCACAACCAAGCATGGTGAAGATACACATGTCACAACTAAGCACAGTGAAGTTACATATGTCACAACCAAGCATAGTGAAGATACACATGTTACAACCAAGCACAGTGAAGATACACATGTCAGAACCAAGCATAGTGAAGCTACATATGTCACAACTAAGCATGGTGAGGCTACGTATGTCACAACTAAGCATGGTGAGGCTACGTATGTCACAACTAAGCATGGTGAAGATACATACGTCACAACTAAGCTAAGTGAAGCTACATATGTCACAACCAAACATGGTGAAGCTACATATGTCACAACCAAGCACGGTGAATATACATATGTCACAACCAAGCACAGTGAAGATACATATGTTACAAACAAGCATGGTGAAGATACATATGTCACAACCAAGCATGGTGCAGTTTCATGTGTAACAACCAAGCAGGGTGACGATACATATTTCACAACCAAGCATGGTGAAGATACATATGTCACAACCAAGCATGGTGAAGCTACACATGTAACAACCAAGCACCGTGAAGATACATATGTCACAACCAATCATGGTGAAGCTACACATGTCACAACCAAGCATGGTGAAGTTACATATGTCACAACTAATCATGGTGAAGATACATATGTCACAACCAAGCATGGTGAAGCTACATATGTCACAACCAAGCATGGTGAAGATACTCATGTCACAACCATGAATGGTGAAAATACATATGTCACAACCGTGCACGGTGAATATACATATGTCACAACCAAGCATGGTGAAGATACACATTTCACAACCAAGCATAGTGAAGCTACATATGTCACAAAACAATCATGATGAAGATACATATGTCACAACCAAGCACGGTGAAGATATACATGTCAGAACCAAGCATAGTGAAGCTACACATGTCACAACTAAGCATAGTGAGGCTACGTATGTCACAACTAAGCATGGTGATGATACATATGTCACAACCAAGCATGGTGAAGTTACTAGAAAGCTTGACTTGCACAGTATCAGTAAGGTTGAACCACTGACCCTGGTCATCCTGCAATTCGAAGTCGCACCTCACGAATGCTAGGTTGGTTCCTTAAGTGTTAGTGGTCCTTAGCTTAGTATACGTTTGTGGCACATATTTGAGGAAAGTGTTAAGTCGACTATTACACTTCCTTCAAGCACTTCATCGACTCTAGGTGCGGAGTACGGAACTAGCGTGCAGTGCTTTTTTTTTAAGCGTTTTTCAAAGAGACTTTTTCAAGCGATGGCCCTGTTATTTTAATTGTGGATAGTATGTTTTCAATTAGCGGCCGGAATTTTTATAACCGTACGGATGCAATTTGAAGCGTGTCTTCTCTTCGTAAATAAACACGTTGGAGACATTGTTAATAGTTATACAAATAAAAATATTTACCATGCGACGCTACAGCATGGCTCATGCACCAGGTCCACCAACGTTTGTGGCAGTCGCCTGGTGAAGGGAGGTGGTGTGTGTGTGAGGCGTATATCAATGAGGCTGTAAGAGTGACGCTGGTCGGAACATGTATTGTGATATCGCCTCTACGCCCGATGTTAGTCTTGCCGCCGTAACGTACTTACTGTGGTGCTTTAAGCGATGACCCTTTATTTTACTGAGCCCGTCATTACAGCAATGTTCAATGCAACTGTGTACCACAGTTTATAAAGAATTCAGTACAGGTATCATGGCCAACAACCGTTCAAAAAGCAGTTTTTGGCCAAGTTCGAGAGTTTTAAAACAATGCTTATAAATTGCGTGTTGTCTTAAAAGTCATACTCACAAGAAATCTGAAGTCTGTTTTCTATTCGTACATAAACATTGTGGACATACGTTTACTAATCTCTGAGAAAAACCTTACTCTGAACACTTTGCTCGCAGTTCGAGTGACAATCAGTTCGCTTATAACAGGCAATGACCGTCTCCTTTTATAGTTCGTGTAGAGTTATGTGTAACCGCCTCAAGTAACTATCTGTCTCTAGACGTAAAGCTCTCTCTTATTATATATATATGTGTGTGTGTGTGTGTGCATGTATGTATGTATGTATGCATGTATATAGGTATGTAGTAGGGCCTATGTATGTATTTAAGCATGTATTTATGTATGCATGTAGTATGTAGGCTATATAGTATGTATGTGTATGTTCACATATATGTATATATATATATATGTGTGTGTATGTCTATATATGTATGTTAGTATGTATGTATATATGTATGTGTGTATGTATTTAAGTATGTATACAGGGTGTCCCTGAATAACGTTTACAACCTGATGTAGCGTTGTAGAGGACGTTGAGACGAGTAAAATGATACAGGACACTTAGGGTCACAGAGGCTGACAAATGCCTGAAAAGTGATGCACAAGATTGTGATCTGTACTGAGGTACACATTTTGTTCTGACGTAACAACAACGCACACTTTGCGAAGTCTACCAG
>PNEQ01126114.1:0-10000 GCA_003012365.1 Medauroidea extradentata
CTTCACTCTTGAGGTCTTCTGTTCGACTCCCGTCGCGCACCTCCTCTTCGCCTGTCAGCCCGCCGCAGCAGTCCTCTTGTATCGCCAAACACTGCTCCGAAGGTAGCCCCCTGCCGCCTCACAGTAGACTTTGACGTCACCAAGATGTCTTCACCAGTCTCTCTCCACAGGCGTAGCACCTTCCTCTAGCACTACCAATGGCGAACTCTCCTCAAATGTGTCGATTCTGTGCTTTTATACTAGCCCAGACAGTCGGTTATTCCTCGCATTACAGGGGTATAAAAATAGATATTTCATCATGTTTCGGGTGTGCTTGTAGTCACGTCGGCCGCCCTCGAAGGGTTAAGACGCAGTTGGGACAGGTATCTATGACGTAGTTTCGGCGGTTTTCCCACTATGAGCCACCCGGGCTTTGAGTCATCGGCCAGCCCTCAAGGTGTTACGAAACAGCCGCCGACCACTGGCCTCCAGGAACATGGCACGCAACAGTGCCGTCTAAAGCTCAGCACAAACTACTTTAATTTTACGTTTAGTGTTTGAAACGTATGGAGTTAATAATATTAACAATATAAAATCATATTAATTCAGCCTATCCACTTTCGTATTAATCCAAGGTAAGTACACTACATTACGCACAGATGTTTACACAAAATAAATCTTGAAGACATCATCTTGAATTCATAGTAATTTAACATAAAATTGATACACGATCAACAAAGGCAAAGTATTCTCAAAGACTCACAGCAATCAAATTTTACAGTACAATAAGCAAATAAATAACTAGTTTCATTCAGATAGTGAATATTTCTAAAGTTGGATTCTGTGAGACGTTAGTTCACACGCATGCCACTGGTAATGACGTTATGGTATTTAGGTAAAAGCTATGCATTGTGTTTTTATATTTAAGTACTCAAACTTAAGATATTTTAAGTACGTAACATTTCCAGTACACAAAAATTACTAGACGGAGACGGGATTAGAATCAACGATATGTTATTACCAAATTTCCCCGTACTTAAACGGTTGAGCAACGGGTGCAATCGAGTTTTGTAGGTATTTAAGTGGTCAAATATAATGTTACATATTTCAGTATATCTTATATTCTTAGGATATTCTATCGAGACAGAGTAAAAAAATTAGAAAAGTTATCTAAAAAATTATAATGGTAATAAGAATTTAAAATTGCTATATTTTGCAATGTAAATATAAAACTGCGCTACGTTACGAAGTTAATCTGCATTTTTATAAACCATCGCAAAGAAGCCAGTACGCGATACAGAAGTTTCATTTAAATTCATTCAGGAATTTACAGTGATGGATTTCTGAGGAACTGTCCGATCCCCGAGGAATTTCTTCGTAGAAATTCTATGACTTCAATAAACACTTGAACGAGTTACTTCATTCTGACTAACGTTTTAATTTGCATTGTTCAATATTTAATGTTAGAATTTTTATACTTATGTAAAAAAATAGTTTTGTGATTTTAATCACATTTCCTATTACGTGAAGATGTAAAACCATGAAAAACCTTAAAACTCGAAAAAAAAAAAATTACGCACTTAAAACAGCATAAGATAGCTTAAATAGTATTACGTACTGTACAGACAAGTAGACGTTCGGACAAATTCCAAACGAATATCTTAGTTTTTACTTATTTCAACATATATTAGAACAGATAATCTACTTGAGTTTCCAAGCATGATGTGGAGCCTGCTTACTTCCTCGCAAGCCGCTTTCATTGTGTCACGTGACACCGTTCTCCCAGCTACGCTAACAGCCACGACCTACAGCACGACCTTAATGGAGAAAGCTGTAGGTTCACGCTATGCAGGGGGAACATTTCCAAAAACCAGCTACACGCGTGGTTTTTTCCTTCAAAAGTTTACGCAGAATGGTGTTTTAATAACACTTTATTTGCCAAACATGCCGGCAGCAGCAATTTTTCAAAATAGTTTTTTTTTATAAGAAATACTAAACTAAAGAAAGAAATAATTATATACAGCGAATTCTACGGTTTTCGCCATTTTATAACTGACATATTTTGTTTTACGATGAAAGCACTCTACAAAATGAAAACCTTACAGTAACTTAAATGTTGGCTTTGTTCCAAGGCTCCTCGTAAAATTTGTAGTCATAAGAATTACATTTAATGTCGTGTAGCACTATTTTCCGTCTCATAGTATTTATGGACGTATTAAAACATTTGCCACAAATATAATACTGTTGCAAGTTGTGCAAGATATGATGAGGGACGAAGGTCTTAGGGTGGAATTCATAGTGATGATACAAGCAATACTTGAAACAAGTACGATTTATACCTGGATTTATTTGCTTGGACATACTTCATTGCGAAATAAATGACTGTCAAAAGAAAACCAAAAATATTACAAGAAAACAACAATAAGCAAAGTATGCTTTAGTCATCAGGATACATACACAACATGAAATACTGAAACAGGAATCGGGTAAGATAAAACAAGGAACAAACAGAAAATAAATGAATGAATAAATAAACATTTCGTTACTTCGTTTATTTTCTGTTTGTTCCTTGCTTTATATGAACCGATTTCAATTTTGGAATTTCATGTTGTGTATGTATCCTGACGACTAAAGCACTCTGCTTATTGTTGTTTTCTTGTATTAATATTGGTTTTCTTTTGACAGTCATTTATTTCGCAATGGAGTATGTTCAAGCAAATAAATCCAGTCATGCACTCCCGTTGCACAGTTCTTTCAAAGATCAAGTACGATTTATATTCATGCTTAAGCATGTTTTTTTCCTTCAATTCGAAGTGCCATAAATAAGTATTGCTTATTGTGATGGCATCAAATACTGCTTAATATGTGTACACAGTCACAAAATAAGTTATACTATTTTCTGAAGCATTCATAATCAAATAAGCATTGCTTATTCACGTATACAGGCTGTAAGGAAATTAATAGCCCAAACTCCGGGAGATGATTCCTCATGAAAAATGACGTCGACATTATGTAGGACATTTTTTAAAAAAAGTGAATATTAAGGGCGGAATAAGCCCTTGAATATCGAGTTTGAAAATCGTCTTTTGTCAAAAATTAAAAAACGGTTAAGAGTTAAATTACGATACTATGAGTGGTGTTACATATTACTGATATATTAAACGTGTAAAAGTGTCAGCCTTCTAACAGTCCGCTTTAATGAAAATAATAGGGGTTGCCTCCCTTTTATCGCATAAAATTACGTTGGCATTACAGTTTGTGAACATTACATGTTGTCTTATTGGGCTGTACACCGTAAGGAACAAAAAGTTCCTCTTGACGCAAATACCTAGAATGCACCGTTTACAAGAAAATGAACACAATTGTTCTGTACCTGGTATGTAGGCAAAATGTGCTACATCCGATAAAAAGACGGATTTGTACATACTGTGCTCTCTGGAAAATACAACCCGTTATGCAGTTGTTGAAGCACGTCGCAAAATGCAGTTACATAAACGTAAAAACAAAAACCTGCCCATGCGTGACTCAGTTAATTTGGCAACAAATGTAATTTAGCAAAATGCACCAAATTTAATTATTTTTTAGACAGGCATGCGCGAACTTCATAAACAACAGAACATACTTTAGAACATTCTAATGTCATGTACGTATTTCGCTAAGAAATAAATAATATCGTATGGGTGATGCACCCTAGGGGCAGAGATAACACCAAGCTGGTTAGTGGCATTCTGATTTTGGGCCTGTAGGCTGCCATCATCTCTGCATTGTGACAATGGAATGAGATCCTAAGAGGGAGCGTTGCTGGAATAAAAGGGTGGGGAAACGGGAGTTTTCTGAGAAATCCTGCCGACCAGCGACATCGTCCCACACGATTCCCTACTGCATTTACAACTATCTACACCAAAATATCTGAAAGTCTAAAGTCACCAGTATGTTAAAAAGTTGACAGCAAACAAAACAAATACTAAATTATACATAGAGGGTATAAAATCCAAAATAATAAAGTCTTAGGCCGGTTTTCCTAAACAATAGTTTAGGGTCTACATAAGCATTACCATCTCAGGCGCAAGAAAAGCAAGCGTATTCCTAGACGTGTTTGCGCAGTGTCCCGAGATGGTGTCAGGTACGTCACGGCTTATTATTCGCCGGCCCGCGCGGCTCTAGAAACAAATGAAGGCGACGAAGCGCTGCTGATTTACCATGACTATAACGCACGTTGAACTTCGTACTTTTGAAACATACTATTTAGCATTTTAATTTGTTTACAAAATAATAACAGTAACAAAGAGATAAAAATAACTGATTATAACGGTCACAATTAAAATATTCAATAACTGTTTCTTGTTAAAAGTAAAAACAATAGGTACAGTAGCCACGCGATCGCAGTGTTTCCATTCATATTTTTTTGCTGATTTTGATCTGAAATGTTAAATTAGTTTATTATTCGGACACGTGGAATTACATACAAAACATAATTCGCAATCACTGTTAAAATATATTATTATCACGCCGCAACTAAATATAAGGTATTGTCACGGTAACAGTAAAACAAATTAGGTCTCTCATCGCCTCTATACACAACGCACTAAACCGACACGTTTTTTTCTTCTGTCATAGGCAATTACATGATCAAACTTCAAGCAATGACTCTATAATTTCATTGAACACATCTCTCTAGCGAAAGAGAAATTCATGCTTCAGTTGAAATTTCATTTGTATCCAGTTATTTCATTTTGAAACAGTCTCTAACCTGGGTGTCCACGATACGTAAAGCTCACTTAACTTACCTTTTGTTTTTGAAATATATGAAATAAAAATATGTTTTTGACAATTTTCGAAGGCTCAGCAGAATAACACTGATACAGCGCGCGAGTTAATACTATTTTTTTTTGCGTGATTAGGTCAATGTGGACGAATTAGAATGCCTATATTATTATGTTTACACTGCGTTATTGTTATTTTACATGCATCAAAATGAAAAGCAAAGACGCATTAGTACATTTTAATAGAGTATAACTTATTGTTAGCGTTAAAAAATATCCCGGAAAATTAATTGTTTAATTGTGTCATTTTAATATCTAAACACAAAATAAGATATGTGCATCTGAACGTGACGACAAATTTTTATTGTTCTAGACACAATATTTCTTATTTTAAGGTTGGTACCAAAAAATTTCTAGCAGAACGTAAAACATTAAAAAAAATAATTTTTATATATGTATTGTATGTTATTTACAGCGAAAACCAATTACTTTGTACTCTTTACCAATAGTTGAATATAACAAAGTAACTGTCGAATATTGTTATTTTAATAATTTGTAGAAACTATATTTCCTAAAATTAAAGTAATCGTACAACTAATAATATTCTGTGTAATATAAAAAAAGTTAAAAAAAACTTTTAGACCAGCCGGGATTAGTACACGAAAAAATTTCTCACCAACCACGCACCTTGCCACCTGAGCCAATTGCTATTGTTACTGTGCAAAAAATTTTATACTAATGCCATCATATAGCAAATTGTCTCGGAATTCATAATTTTCTTACTTAATAATAGTTTTAAGTTTTTGAAAAGCTTGTAGCTTATCACTTAACATTCTCGCCATCGTTAAGTTTTATTTTATGTACAATTTTCTTGTGTTTGTTGACTCTGGTTTTGTTAAATATGATTTCCGGCAGGCAAGCGTATATATACGGTGAACCAGTTAGGACAACACCATCTCCGGATACAGAAAATAAAGGGTCGAGTCCTATCTCGCAACCGTATTCCTAAACGTCCTGATGGTATCGGATACGTCACGGATTATTATTTGCCGTCCCGTGTGCGGTTATAAATTAATTAAGGCGGCGCTGATCAGTGCTTTTCTTATAGAACAAGTAGCAGTGACTTTCAACAGCTATTTAACAAAAATGTGTTCATTTTTTACATTTAAAACGTAAGGTCTTGCATTTTAAATTGTTTCAAACTAGAAGAAATCATAACTACAATAATATAGATTGGAAATTATATGTTATATATCTTTCGAAATTTAAGTATTAAAAATAAAATTGCAATTTCTTGTGCAAAGCAAAAAAAAGTAAGTTATTTTTTTCATAAATTGCTATCTACGACGACGTCTTTTGCGCGTTCGAGACCTACAAATGCAGAAGCTGTAAGTTCAAGAAAGCATGCACAACACTCATTACCCTAGCCTCTAGGCGCAAGTAACTAACTGGCGTTCTGTCTTCTCGCCGAAACTCACCTCTACGAGACATAACTGTAATTTTGACGATAAAGGTGAGTTGTATACATCTGCACCGTATAGAAGATTCCGTAGCAAGATTTCAATGCTCGAAAAGCACCGCTAAAACACCCATTTTGCCATTATGGCCGCTTTACAATAAGCTTTAATGATTACTGTAGAACCAGAAATTGGTATACACACGTATATAGTAATCTTTGAATAATATTCCTAAGCAGACGTCAGTCATGTGCGTTGAGCAGTTTTCGAATAATCCGGTAACGGCCGAATCTCGGCGCACCTCTCGCAGGCCTGTGGAAACGGCTACCATAATGACGTGCACACGTATGCAGGGCCTCGAAGGCTTTCCTTCTTTTTCTTTAAGTCTTCTTTCCATTGTCCGTTTCTCAATTTCTCCTCCACATTAAAAAATCGAACATACGCAGCTAACGTAATCAAACTTACTAAAATATAGTACAGTAAACAAAGTTGATAAACTTATATGTAATTAGTTCATATTTTCATAATGACAGTCATTTAAAATGTTATTTCTTCAAGAGATAAACAAAACGGATTTTTTTGAAGAGACACGATGTTTATATTAGCCTATCAAAACGCTGGTAATGTGAGTATCTTAAGTTTTCTTGATCACATGAGTTACCTACATTACCCGCGCATCTGGAAATCACCAATCTCGGTACATGTGTTTGATATTAACGTATTTTTATACATAATTTTCATTTTTAACACACGATGATTCAGAAAAAATTTTAATAGTACCGAGTGGAGATATTTATGATAAGGTAAGTTGAAAATGTAATTTCAATGATTACATGAAATGGGTAATAGTTTAAAATTGCCTGAATAATTTTTCATTTGATAAAATAGGCTATTTGGTCTTTGTTTCAGCACTTGTTATTTTGCTTTACATTTTAACAAACTACATTTTGTAGTTATTTTCTGGTTAATATTACTACCAGTATAATTCACTTCCAGAAAAATTTGAGGACATATTATCGACATATATTTTATAAGCCATAGCCTTATTAAAATAAATAAATTATCCCGTATAACTAACAAGGAAATTGTGTATTAAATGTAATTTGACGATTCAGCGTTAATAATACTGAACATGCTCTGTTTCCCAAGATTTCATTTTATGAATTTATTTATTTTCTCCTATAACAACTACGTCGACTCTAAAAAAATTTAAATTAAAAACTTAATATTTCAAACTTTGGTTCAATTAGTTCCAATTGTTGTAGGTTCACTATGTTAGAAGATAGATGCATATGAAGAAACAAAGAAACATTTTCTAACGTTTACATCTACATGATCAATTCAAATTTTTTGGTTTATTTGTACCAAATTAAGGACAGTAGTCTTACTAGTTAAGCTTGTATTTTCTCGATATATGCACATATCATTTGCAGATTAGTGTACAAGTGTGTTTACTCTATAAAAATAAAACTGAAATTTTTTAATGTGATCACTTACTTTGAGATTTTCCTTACAAAATACCGAAAAAATTAGTTAAGAGCAGCATTGGCACGCCTATTAAATGTCATATCGTCTCTATGCACAAGTCACAGAACCAGCGAGCATATTTTCTGTCGTACAAACGATTTTTGAATTAGACTTTCACGAATCTGTAATTTGGTTTCATACATTTAACTAAATTTTTAATTACAATGGCACGAGAATGGAGGTATTTTTACAAATTATTTATAGCACGCTAGCTGCTTTGGAAACATCCCGTTACGGAGTTTTTTTTTTCGTAGGTGAATATATCGTGAACACATTTAATTATTTCTGAAACATTTATTTAACATGACGTAACGCAGATTAAATACGAGTTATTTAGGAAAAAAATATAAACGACATTCGTTTTTATTTACTTGTAAAAATTTTACTTCGTAAATTAATTTTTAAAATATTGGAATGTTTGTAAATAAAACCATAGTCAGAACTTCTGAATATTAGTTAAACGTAACGTATCTTACAACAATGTGTTTAAATCAACAGTATATAACAGTCTGGAACAATTGTAATTGCATATTTTCTATGTAGGTCGGTGTACAAAAGGTGCCTATTGAATTTACGTCCATTATTCATACATTATATTTGTAAGCATTTAAAGAACAAAAATAGTCAAGTCATTCTATTCCGTACACTAGACGTGGTATTCCTACATGTTGACTACAATTTACAGAGGGGAAAAAATTTTTATTCATTAATGATTAATTATACATTTATCTTATTTCTATATTTTTTAGTCAGTTTAATGCTTAGAAACTATATTTATGGAAATAAATATTAATTTCATTTTTACCTTATTGTGATACGTAATATATAAAAATGGAAAAAAAATTAGGAGTGACCGGGATTTGAACCCAAATAAAATAATAACAGAGTCGGCACCTTAGCGCCTGAGCTACTCAACCACTTCAGTAATTATATCCAAAAACATATACGTACACTGCAATGCTTTAAAAACCACAAATTTGTTCATTTTGGATTTTTTGGGCTTTTAAAATGCTAGTGGGTTATTATTTAGTATTCCTGCTGCCACGAATTTTCATTTTCTGTATGATTATAATGTTTTTCTTTTCTCTTTCATTATTAAAAACGATATTCGTCCAACAAGCGGTAAAATACGTTGTAACGTGTGTAGCCGTCTGTAGGCCTAAGCGTACTGCGCATACGTTGTTATATTAGGACAAGGAAAAGTCACACATCAGTCCTGAATAAGCAATGTCCTGAACCTGAAACCTTATACAAACGTTTAGGAATACCGATAAGGCCTAGGCATGACATATGCTGCACCTAAACCCTTATACAAACGTTTAGGAATACCGGCCTTAGTTATATATAAAAGTTCTCTGTACATAAAATACTCTTGACAACTCGCAAATGGTTGACCATATGCCCTAGCTTGGAACGCCCCGATGGTCTTCTCTAACTCCTGGAACAACCTCGTCGACACTACTACTCGCAGCAAACAATATCGTCCAGTACTCTTGAGAATTGTTTGCAACCCGCCACTATCGCCACGACTCACTACACAAGATGCATTCAGCAAAACTCTGTCTCTGGCACGTATCCCTTTTATAATCTTAAAGTCCATACACTTCGCAGCACGCCTTTTACCTCGGAGCACCGAAAAGAATGTCACATCGGCATCAAAGCACATTCCAGGAAAACTCTAGGCCGCGACATCTATTGTTATCCGAGTTTTTACGAGACTCGGGATAGGCGTGCAGGTGGCTGCCGCAGCGCACCACAAAGGGTAACGCGAGTCGAGCCGTGTTCGTCGAGGTCGTTTAATCCTACCGCCGCAACATGAGCTTACACTGCTCACACGATAGCCGCAGCTCGCAACAATACTATCACTGGCCTTTACGAATGTACGACAGTATTCATTTATTTTTCTGTAGTAAAAAATCGTCTCAAGTCATTATCTTCTTACAGACAACAGTAACGTAAACGGTTTTAAAATAAAGTGAGCAGTGGCACTTTCGGTTCGCTCTATGTAAACAAATTATTCTTACAAAACGAAAATGTTAGAAATTTTATTCCTGATGAGAGGTGAATTGCGTAACCATTCCGATCTATGTGCATAAAAAGTCAACAGTGATACGAAAGTATAGTCTATCAATCAAACCGGCCGAATACGTCTAGAAATTAGTTTTCTAGAAAGCGCTTAAAACATAGGGGTCATTATTACCACCTCCGAATAAGCCCTGAATAAAATTTATTTCCTGGATAGCGACTAACAGCGTATTACGATTCCGGAATAGT
>PNEQ01126114.1:15000-27224 GCA_003012365.1 Medauroidea extradentata
ACACGTACCACTAGTGCGTGTTAAAAGAAAAAAACTGCGCCCTGTATATCACACGAGCTAAGAGGCAAGATAAAGAGACGGTCAAGGCCAAGAAACGTAACCTGAAAACCAGAACGGAATAGCATTTTCGCAATTATAAAAACCTTAGAAACCTTGTCTTGTATTTAGTCAGGGATTGCAAACTTACACAATCTACAGACCGTTCTGAAAAACATAAAAACCCAACAACTCTGTGGAGAGACAAACTATCTAACATAGTAACTCAGAACTGCAAAACCCAGACAGAACTAACGATTACTTTATTGAGGCTTCAAACTTGTTTTCTTCCAGTTTACAAAATACTGATAAATTTTCACGAATAGGCTATGGTTTAGACTTGACACTAGTGAAAGAATCTTAAATTTATAAAATAATAAACATTATCAAATCACCAACTGTAGGACGCGACGTCAGAAGTATCAACATGATTAAACTTTGTACATCATACTGCATATCAGCATTGGCCGACATCATTCAATGTTTTTACTGAAATTTCCAGTCTAACTTTCACAATGGAAATCTTCCAAGATATTCCCGTTACCTAAAACCGTAGACACTCATGACTACAAAGATTCACATTATAATTTTGTCCACTCTATCTAAAATAATTGACAAACTTGTGCGTAAACAGCTTAGTGAAGCACTAGACTAACAAAATATTTCGTATGACAGTCAAGATATCGGAAAGGCCAAGTCACAAACATGACTCTGAACTAACATAACATTTTTAACGTGCTCGATAACGCAAATGTCGTGATAGTATCTTTTCTAGGGCATTCGACAATTTGAACCACAAAGTAGTACTATTGCGACTTGCAGAAGCTGGCGTTCCACAATGATACTGGGATCATCTGAAGAACTGCAAACAGCAGGTAGATAAAGACAAAGGCATGTTTAAATCCAAACGTAGATTTGTACAACCATGTGTGCATCAAGGTAGTGCACTGGCTACAATTCTTCTCTTATACATTGCAGAATTACGTAAGTGTTTCAAGCACTTATCCTGCCATCAATATGCTGAAGATAACAAGCTACATATCGAGACTGGTACAACTGAAATCCAGCACGCAATAAGAAAAATTAATAAAGATCTCGAACAACTATATAACTGGTATGTTAATAATAAATTAAAGCTAAACCCGCTTAAACGTAAACATATTACAATTGGACTAGCAAACGCTAACGAAAATTAATAACAAACAGCAAATTACAATTAATGGAAATAAAATTCCCAAATGGTAAAATACCATAAATTTAGAATTTTTTTCTGATCAAATTCTCTCCTGGAACAAACATCTCTCAACTCTTACTTTTAAAAAACTACTACAAATTTAAGCACCTTTATACAATTAAACGAATTCTTCCACTTTACCAGACATTTTAAGTTTGTGACAGTATTGTTTTATCATCCTCCAACTACTGTTCTGGCCTTTTCTGTAACACAGACAACTCTTTGCAATACACGGTGAAAAAAACTCTAGACTGCATGTGTAAGGTATATTTATAATTTAAAATGAAGGAATCACGACACAGATTCATTGGTTAAAACCGGCTTGCTGAACATGGACAAACGATAATTGTAATTTGTCACGCAACTAAACTCGATACTTCATTTCTTAACATAAATAAAAGCAGCTAAAGTATACCCATTCATGCAATACCAGACATAAAACGAACTTCCAAATACCCCGTCACAATAGTGCATGCAGTATTTAAGCGATCATTCGTGTACATGGCCAGGCGTGTCTGGTACGAGTTACGCGTCAACCTTAAAAATCCGGATTATAACGTGCATTTAAGAAAAAATACAAAGCACTCCTACTGCCAAGCCAAAACCTAAACAAAAACGAAAAAAATCACAAGGAATAATAATTTTATAAAAACTGACAGGCGAGTAGTTCAGCATGCGTAACATTTCTCATTATTTATGGACGATTTCTTTGGTATAACTTGTTATACATTAAAACATTAAAAACTCAAATTTCTTTTTTGTCTATTATCTACTTTGTTACTTCAGTTGATTGTTCACATCATTTGATGTAATTAGGTAACCAAATTGTGTGAACAAACAATATACATGTACACAAATAAAAAGATATTGCACAGACTATACATGTCAAGGTTGGAAAAAGCCCAGGTTTTTATGAGAGAAAAAAAACCAACCCACTTGTTTTTTTTTTCTAAATAAACCAGTTTTTTTTTTCGGGATAAGTAGGATTTATTTTTTCGTTATAAGCCTTATTTTTTTAGGAACAAACTATGTTTTTTTTTTTAATATACGTTAATCCACGTTTAAACAAATATTGAAAATGTGTTGATGTCTTTAAAATAATGTGACTTCCACAAAGCAAATCAATGTCCCAAAGTGTGTTGTCACATTTTTCTAACACACAATTTTATCAAAGATAAACTAATTTCAGCACTGTACTGGGATTATTTAAGTATTAAAATATTACTTCACAAATGGGTTTGAATGTTATCACAGAGAAACTCATACCTAAGAATTTATTTTATCTATCCTTAGCAATTACTAGAATGTAATAATCATAATCGATCCTTTTTTTTAATCAATACTGTGCCTAGAATATAAGTCAACGTTGAGGAACGCTTGAAGAGGAGAAGTGAGTCACTGACAACTCTCCAGGTTGCCAGGTTCATATATATTTCCTTTTGTGCAGTAAAATAAATAAAAGTTCCCATAGTTGTCATTTTTCACCATCCCTTACTTTTGCTATCCTACACTCTAGTCAGAAGCAAAAGCCACACCAGTACTAATATTTTATGTGTTGGATCACGAGGTTCTTAGTTAGTGCCGTACTTTAGGTTTAGCTTGGTGTATTCTGATTGGTCGTAGGTCCAATGCATAGCTGCCAACCTCAGGGATTCAGAAATAGTACAATTTTCAAAATGAGTAAAATTTTGCGTAAACAAGTCGCGGTATTTCACGTGTTGTGTATATGTAAATGCCATTGAACTAAGACACTTTGGCTATTTTTAAAATAAAATATTACACTGTTAACATGTCAATATGTTGTATACAAAATAAATTTAAAACATGCTGAATAATTAATAAAATTACCTAAAATTTTGACTACTATTCATATGTTGTGTTCATGGCTAAAATTGCATAGTCTCCCTAGAGCAATTATAAAGAAAAAAACTTAACAGGGAAATTACTGAACTAAATATAAATCAGGCTTACTTTGTTGCACCATCATAAATACTGCTCATAATATAAATATTCATACAAATCTAAACAAACCTAGTAGAGGTAGTTTTGGTTTCTGCAAGTTTATAAACTTTTCCGATTTTAATACATCAATAGATGAGCCCCTACGTTACGATTTCTGGTAATACAGCTTTTAAATTCTCTTTCACAGTTCCACAAATGCACGAAAAATTCTTAAGAGTGCAAATTAGACAATTTAATCACACTTGGCACATCTAACCACAACTCTCCGACACTGCCAATACTGCGTATTTGAGAAATAAATCTTACATCGTTGAACGTGCAGATATGAGAGTATTTAATCTCTTATACAATACCACATACTCTAAATTTTTGAACAGTCTTTACATCCGCACGGTTTGGCAATATGAAAACGTCATTGTAAAAACTGCAAAGTTGTATTTCCCAGATATGAAAGTTACAGTATTTCTACGTTTTACGACTATTAAATATGCGACGTCGATACAAGCACCGGCACTAAAATACGCCGTCAAAATAACAAAATTATATATTTAACCTGGTCAAAAGCCATGTTTACAAACACTACGCAACTAAGATGTGCGCTTCAACATTTGCTGGAAAAATAAGAATTAAACGATAGTTTCTTTAAATTCACAAGATTTGATGCATGTTCTTGAGCAATTTCTACACAGAAACAGTAAATTGGAAAGCCACTTCAAATTGAAACAGTCTCGTGACTTTTGTTTGCACGAGTCACGACAGCCATTTTTTAGCAAGGAGGACAACTGCAATCGATCAGGTGTGTTCGGCAAAGTTCGGGATACGTTCGTACGATGCGTGAATAATACGGTACTCTGTAGTGAACAATATAGTACAATGGCTATAAATAAAGCACGCTAGTTCCCGAAACTACAAAATTACAGTTAAGTCAGATAGACATACCGCATTACCGTACCGAAATTATGGGATTTCAGTACCAGATTTCTTTATGAACTAAGCAAACGGGAAAAAAATGGGAAATCTTGAAAATCGTACAATAATTCACATGAATCGTACAACCGTACAATAGGGCGCAAAATCGTACATCATACGGGAAAATCGTAAGAGTTGGCAGCTATGCCACTGCCTTTTGTTACAAATTCAGGAGAGAAAAGTACAACACAATGAACTCAAATGTTGAACATTTATGGCAATAGTAAAGTTAAATGTAACTGGCTGAAAATTCTGGGAAGCTAGAATGAATCTGTGTTCATCTTTCTAAATGTGTAAAGAGAAGTTGCAATTCACCAATAGTCCTTGAGCTGAATAGTTATTGTGTGGAAGATGTAGCGCCAGGTTTTTCAAATCAGCCAAGTACTGCCGGTCTTGTAGAATCAGTCTCCTAGCTTGAATGGAGGTAGCCCAGTTGTGTCACTAACAACGTTAATGGCAGTGCCTTCAGCATCTTTAGCTTGGGAAATGCCCTACTTCTCGTCATTGCAGGAAAGTACAAAAATTCAAACAAAGTTACCGATTTTACTCAGGTTACGAGTACTCAGAAAAAGTTTTTTAAACAAACATCCGCCCTTTCACAGACTATAATATTTTATTTACTAAGACAGACATTGTAGAAACCACTTTTTCTGGCTTCTTCTTTGATTCAAATATTATGATTTAACACGTGTTCTTTTTCTGGGATACACTTTGTACCTTCTTCTAATTGGAGTGATTATCTCAACATAAATTACTTTGTGGTTTGGCTCCATTCTACATAACTCCATCCAATAGATGCAACTGATGACTATGCAAACAATAAACAATTTTCTGTCTGGTTACAAAATACTTCAGTCATAAAACATTAAATCAAACGAATTTAACTATCGAGGAAACAAAAAATCCACATGAATAAAACCCAGGCGGGTTTTTAAAGTGAGATTTATAAAAAAAAAAAAAAACAACCCAAAACCTGCGGGCTGGGCCCACTGGTGTAAACCCTGATACATATGTATGTATACACATATATGTTTTAAAACAAATAGTTCAATAAGTATGGTATTTGAAAACGACTTCTTAAATAATCTGCAACTTAATAAAAACACGCTGGAGAAACAAAAATATTTTGTCATTAGAGACCCTGAAATGTTTTTAGAGATCACAAAAAAATTTTTGCTGCACCCAGTAAAGTTTTGCAGCGACTAAACTACTACAAAAATTTGGTGAGGTTAAGTTTGATAAACATTTTGTGGCCACCACAAAACAGTTTTTTGTAGTACTGATCTTTGCGAACAAGAAATCAAAACCACGAAAATTTTAATTAAAAGCACTCTTGATTATTTCAGAACTGTCTATTTTGTAATGTGGCTTCTCATACAAAAAGAAATGTATAATACAAGTTGGAGAAAAACTGCACAGACAAATTTCATAGAGACAATTTCTTGCGCAAAATAAGGCGAAAATGTATAAAACCCTTTTCATGAAAACATTACAATAAGAAAGACAACTGTTAAAAATAATTTCTAAATCTGCATTTCAGTAACTATATTTTACATCTTGTTCACAGGAACAATCAACCACAAATTGTAACACACGTGCATAGCTAAAGAGACATTGGAAGGAAATGTAGGCTACAAATTTCACTAAGCACTGTTCAAGACCTGCTGCCTGCTGGTGAGAAAGTTACATGTAATATGAAGGTGGCCTCCTGTTATTTTTGATTACAGTAACGTGTACAACTGAACTGTTGCTCTTCGGTTGAAGCTCTCGATAATATTAAACCAAAATTTTGAGACTGGTGACTAAATTAAAAATACTTTCTAATATTTGACAAACAAAAAAATTTATACATGAAATCTTTAATCCGATAAATCTGGCAGAAACTAAAATAATTAAAATAATATTTTTTTAGCACAGCTAAAAAATATAATGTAAAAACTGAGCCAAAAAGTTGAGTACTTTTACCAACAAAATCACTTTCAATTGAACAATGTGCCAACATTACAGAATTAAAACCCCAGAGGGTAAAACACTTCCCTTAAAACAAATTGGGAAAGAAAATGGAAATACTAAAAGTAAATTTGGGACAAACTTTTTGTTGGCAATTTACACTATCATCGAAAATGTTACAAAACATTCAACATGAAAATGGTAATCATAAAGAAACACATTCCATAGTAGGTATTTCTTAGTAACTGATATATGTAATACAGCCTGAATAAATGTAATTGTAATTATTTTAAAGACTAACCAAAAAATTGCAAAATCATTTCGTTTTCAGTTGTATGCTATTCAATGTAACTACTTCCAATAGTCTTTTTTTATATAAGCAAAATTAATAAAAAAAATTACAATTGCAAGTTAACTAATTATGTAACACTTACCTCATCAAAGATGTGCGTTGAATTGTAGCCAGTATGCCGACCCCAACCCAGGTGCAGAAAACCTGGGCTAGGGGTTTGCTGTTTTAATATAGGCTAAGCTGATATTAAACTGGGTCCAAGGATCGACGACCTTTTCTTTCATCCATCTCAAACAGCATGCTGCAAAGAAAAAAAAAAGACTGAAGATACATTCAAAGCAGATAATCCAACTTGTTTCAGAAACATGTGACCAAGCAGAGAATTGATGCGACACCTGTGGTCCATCACAAATACTGTACAAGCCCTTAAGGCTGTTCCAAGGCGTTGTCAGATCGACATGTCAGTAATTTCAATTTGGTAGGTCAAAAGTGGCTCGCATACCTTCCACGAACACGTGGAACACGTCACAGAACGCGTGAACTTGCTATATTAGCCACCGCGCTTCAGAATATCTCACACTCGCCTCTGGGCGTTGCTGAAGGTCAGGTCTATGTTGCGCTCCCCTCCAAGCGATGACAGCGCTCAGCGTATTGAAACAGCAGTGGTGGCAAACTTTGGTACTACGTAGTCCCTGCTGTCTGTCTTCAGCTGTCACATGGCGAGAGTAAGGGTGGGTGGACTCGGTCCTTGAAGGGAGGAGTGGGGGGAAACTCGTCAGACCACTTTGCACTGTCTGGCCTGTGTGTTGACCGCGATTTTAGTTTCGAAGCTTCTAGCAGGGGTTAGGTCGTGGGGGTCGGTATGTCGTATAGGCCAGGAATCAAAGGTTTTAACCTCCAAAAAATTTGTCCAAAGCTGAATTTTGGCTCACTTACACAGTCGAGCATGCTTAAAAACATATCAAAACTTTACCGCTCAAATCCGTGCGCGTCACATCAAAATCGTGCAACAAAGTCATAAGTGATGCGTTAGTGCAGCGTTATACTAAACTGCTGCCACGAAGCGTAACTTTTACCGTACAATTAAAACAAATAATTAAAAATAATCTAGAAACTCTGTTCTACGTAAATATGTTAAGAAATACCTAAAAATGTTAAGTTAACTATACACCGTAAAACAACGAAATGAAAGAATGTATTACTTTATCAATGTTGTGGAAATTCGACAACGATTATCAGCAAAACTAAACGTCTACGTGAAAAACACGCCAATTATATTTTGTTGCCCATTCTTTCAGCTTTCTATTGGTATGTCAGTGAACAAGTCAGCGTATTTCGTTGGATTACTAGAGCAGTCCGAGCGTCGCAGTGTACCTGGTTCGGTGCGGTGGACATGTCAAATTATTGCTACATTCCACTTCCCTCTGCTCGTTCTCGACATCATTGACACTTAAACTTATGATCAGGACGGGTTCTCGCTTTGTTTTATATACTGTCTACAATTCATAAAATAATTTTGCCATTTTTGAATTACCAATTTGTAGTGATAATAAGCATTTTTAAAATCATAGTTCTGTTATACATACATAAAGCATTACATTAAATCACAGACTGCTAGGCCTAGCATAAAAATTCTACGAAAATAACTAAAACACAGTTTACCACACAAAATGAGAAATAAGTAAAGACTATGTAACTGCAAAAAAATACAATTACCACTGACATTTTAAAATATGCTGAAAGTGACTTACATTTTCACATAGTTTAAAAGTCCGTAGGTGGATTAGTGTTGTATTTTCATGTACTGAATGAAATATTGTTCGTAAACGGCAAAACCTGTGCAATGTGCGTTGATAAACTGCCGTGTGTGGCCTATTTGTTCGAAATATTGACATAGATCTACAGAGCGACTGACGGATACGCTGTCAATATTTGAATTTACAGTAATGGACAAGATAGTGTTCATTGAGTGCGCTGCCTACTAGAGTCGTGGCATGATCAATAGTGATTTACAAGTTAAATTATGTTAGGCGGTGCTATCATTTTTACTGATATCGCTATCGGACAGAAATCATTTCTTCATTTAGGAGAGGATAATATTGCTATAGGAATAAAATTACAGGCAAATATTTATTAAACGTTTTCGAGTACTTTCATAGTATTTTTTAAAAGCTCTAAAAATCTTGTAGCAGTGTGGGCCTCACCGAAAACAGACCAATTAATTGTGGGATGTGCGTAGATTAGACAAGTACCGAGTCACTTAGAATACTAATTAACATATAGCTTATATCACTATCCTTGCTCGCGTTACAGCTCTGAGTTCGGAAGCGCCCTAATAATGCTGGAAGTTTATTTTCCGAGATTCCTGTGAACACTTGTATTTCAATTTACTTCAAATAATTTTTATCGAATCACGTGCATCATATTAAATGACCAAGAGCTACTTGAATAAGGAAATAGGCATGAAACGATCTTGTATGTGCATGTCCTGAGATCACAGATGTGACAGACGCTGAAGCACATTACTGCCCGAGACTGTGTGTCCCACTGATTCCTTCAAGGACATCAAAATATGGAAGCCTCCATGTCGCAGTCGCATTGGCTAGTTCTCCAGAAATATAGCATGTAATAATATCAACCACCTTAATTTAAAGAGGTTTATTAAACATTAAAAAGTGCCATACTGACCCTGTTTCCTTACTATTTAAGTATAAGATAGCATAGCACAGCACAACGTTGTGTAGATTACACGTGGGTTTCCAGAGTTCAGGTTAATGAATGGAAGAAACTCATTTTGCTTGCGTTGCAATGTCCACGTCCACTTTTAACATTCGTAATCCAAAATCTAATCACTGTACGAAGGAGATGAGGGAACATTTGCCCATGTTCCATACAGCCACAAATCCTCAAGTGAGTAATAAGTTTCGGTAGGATGCACTATTTCTTTGATATGAACAATATATAGTCCACGAGAACTTAGTGTCACTTGATTTGCAAAAACACATGTATTGTCACTTTTAAAGACACAATCTTGTGTGTAATGTGCGTACTTTATTTAAATTAAACTAGGGTACCTTGACTTCACAAGATTTTATTTACGTTATTTTATTTATTTTGATTAAATGTTTACACGGAGAAAAAGGTTTGTTCCAGTTAACAATGTATACGTTTGTATGTGGCGTAACAAGTATGTATATAATCCAACAAAATCTTTATTTCTTTAGCAATATATGAACTGTGTCAAATATTGGTTTGTTTGTTCTAACAAAATGTACATTTAATTTGATTAAACACTCTTGTTGAGAGAACTAAACCTTAGTGGCAAGCGAATAGTTGATTGATTCAAATTTCACACGCTTGTTTCGCCATATACAAAGAAGTACACGGTTGAATGTACCAAATTTTTTTCTCTGTGTTCGGTTTCTCAAAGCACTGATATGTAATTGTCCTTTTTTTTTTTTTTAATTTTCTTAAATGTAAATGTAATTGTATAAATGTATTATAAACTAAAATATAGTTACTAAAACTAATTGAGCGCATTTCAATAGTATTTATAACAGGAAAAAATCTTGTACTTTACGCGAACCACCTCAAATAAATAATTTTATTCGTAAACCGTAACATCTTGCATTATATTCCGTGTAGGTCTAATGTGGATGAGAACTTTTCTTTTCAATAATAAAGTGTACCGTATGTTGAGCATTGCATTTTGGAATAAACATTAAATGTTCATGTCAAATAGAAAAAAAATACAACAAACTGTGTGTTACGATATTGGAATAACGCGTGTAAGAATGATTATTGTGCAAGGAAAATATTTTTATGGAATTTGTGTAAAGCAAATGTCACAGAATAACTTAAACAATTTGAAATACATTCCCTTACTTTGATTCTGAACATATTATGAGGTACATTCAATTCAGTTTCATAATTATAATTTTAACATCTGAAAATTTGATTAGTCCAAATTCATCTAAACAGTTATGTTTGGTCTTACATTGCTATCGACTGCAATTTATTGTATAGATATTTTTTGTAACAGTGAAGTAAGGATGAATTATCAAAGCACATTACTAGAGTGGAGTGTGAGATTATTTTTTTTTGTCAGCGTTTAACACTGAGGTCTTTAGCGCTGGTGAGGGATGACATGATGTTACTGGAGTAGAACATTACTATACAGTGAGCACACACACTTTTGGTAAATAATAAACAAGCAACATTTAATGTACTATCTGCAGCTGGTTACACGTTTATTTCCACATAGCTTCCGTACTCTGACACATAATTTCTGGCTACGATTGGCATACACACGTAATGTTATTTTGGTATAGCAAAATATTACCTTGATATAAAAATTATTTCTTTAATAAAGAGCCTTAGAACAAACCATACGCCAATAACTACTAATCCATGTCGGTAACATAATTACCTACTTCGTCCATAATGTACTCCATAAGTTGAGAAGTGCCACAAAAATATTCCAGCTTGATAAATTACAAAATTTTAGCAATTACTACATCTACAGCATTTCACAGGCGAGAAATTTACGAAAACTCCATAAAACACATCTGCATAAACTGAACACACGCTGCAATAAACAGATGAAATTGTTTCCTTTCTGTACATTTAACCACATAAATCTGCTAAGATTGGTAACGTAAAAATATTCTTACCATTCCAGCACTTCATTACACAACATTTAAGAGGTATATAAGATGTAAAAACAAGAACTGTTCGCACTAAACCACTATAAGACTGCTTAGCAAAATTGAATCCACAAGTGATATTTGAAACATATTGCAATTATCAGATATAACTGACAGTCCAATACTAAGAATACTTTAATAATTCTAGAAGATTTGTATCAATGAAAACGGTAGACAAAATCTTGTATGCACGCATGATATGTCAATGTCTCGAGTTTCATTTCAAGAGGATGAAGTTTGGTAAAGTAATTTTGTAGTTACATTTTCTCCACTTATAAAAATGCGTGGGTTTGTGCGGTTGAGCCGTACAGTGTGCGCATCGGGTTAAGAACAACCCTTTTTCTTTTGTGAAGTTCTAATAATGTTATTACAAATAAATATATATATATATATACATAGTTCTCACTTTCGTTAGGCTTAGTATTTATATTTAGCATATACTTTTCCTTAAATATATTTGGATAATTTACCGTTACAAAGAAGAGCAGTACTGCAAGCCAAAGTATTATTTTTACAGGCTGTGTTGCCTTCAAACATTTGTTGCTATGAGCCAATGTAATCGTACTGTGCATCATTATTATATCTTCTCTTAGAGAATAGTAATATCTCATCAATTTTACACAACTAATACATATTTAACTTATTTAGCTTACGTATAAATAATAGTACTGATAAAATAGTCGTGTGATATAGAAATTTTCATGTATTTATTGGTGCATAAAATTATCGTACTTTTTAACATTTTAATTATCTTATGCAAATATTTAAAGACTTTTTAAGGAATAAAAAATAGTACATCGAAAAATTGAAAACAAATTAATACCTTTATTTAGATTAACCATGCACTATAACCACTCTGCTACAAATTCTTGCAGCCTATACTGAGGTTAATTCTACTACAGGTTAGGAAGCTGAAGGGTTTTCTTATGGACGAGTTTGACAAGGGACAGCCCGTCACCAATTGCAAATTATTCAAACCATTCTCTGATTGGTCAGTGTAACCCCCTTACCGATTGCAGCGAACCTAGCGGACGAATTCGTCCACTGCCAAACTAATAACATTGAGCTATTTTCC
>PNEQ01126115.1:9806-27324 GCA_003012365.1 Medauroidea extradentata
TTCTTTTTGTGATTATATTTATAATTTAAAAGGTGCACATTTTTTTATTTTAATGAAACATTAGATTAGCTTAGTTGTGTTCATTTTAATGTCTTTGTATATTTGTTTCGCAAAATCTCACGAATGGTAATTAGAATACAGATGTACCGTGAAATATATATGCAAAATAATTCTAACATAGTGTTTTTTTTTTTTTTTTTTTTTTTTTTTTCAAATAATTTTTGTAGGATTTGCTACAATTTGAACTGCGTACAACATTCTTTACATATAAGGTGCTCTGATTTGTATAACTCCGAAACTTATTTTCACTGTCTAAGATATATATGTTTTATGATGTTTACCATTCAACAATCTGCGAACGAATGGTTTCAAGAATTTTCTGAATATGTCATTGGTAAAAATTAGTTGTATTTTGAAGTAAAAGTTCCCTCCCTCTATTTTACTGTAAACTGATCCGAATGCATATTGCCACTGGTTTAGCACACATAAATATTTTTCTCATTTGCAATATGATTAACGAATTTTGTACAAAGATATTTTCAGTGATTTTCTTTTCGGCCTTGAATGAAGATGAAAGATATCCTCTTATATGCTACCAAAATGACGCACTTATATTAATCATTTCTACTAAAATTTAATGTGTTCAATTTATACAGCTCTTTATTACTTAACCTATACATTGTGTTACAGTAAATTTTTAATGCTTTTTAGTAGAGTTATGATTACTTTACAAAAATTCTGTAATTACGCATTGAAGGGGTCATTTGGAAATAAGAACTTTAGAGACGTAGAATAGACGGGAAAAATAATCCCCATAACTTCCTTAGTAACACACTAAAAGCGCGATGTCCTCACAAGACGGGGAAACATTTTATTCGGGGTCCGAAGTTACTGTTGTTCGCTAATTTGGCGAAGTGCGAAAAGTCAACAAGTCAGTGTGAATAGTAGTGTAGAGGCCGTCGCTAGGCTTCGTTAGAGCCAATTCAACAACAGCGCATGCATGTACATACTGCTCGACAAACCTGTGTGTCCGCGAAAAATATGTGAACTACAGTTGCCTCCCTCTCTGACACACTAACTTGTCACTGGTACTTCGGAAACTGGTAACATTATGAGTCTTACGTAATTATAAGTACATATTAATGAAGGTAATTTATATGCATATAAACTTTGAAATGGTAAAATTATTATAACTTAATTTTAAAGTGAAAGGAAACCGATTTCACATTTTAAATTATCAATTTAATGCAACTTAAAATTCAGGAATGCTTTGAGATTGGTCAGTTTGGTGCACTAGCGATACCAGTGCTCAAGCAGCAGAAACTTTCCCTGTGACAAACTTATAACATTGACATTTCTAACCTGTAGTAGGATTAACTTTAGTTCAACTCGGAGGCCGTGTCCGAAACGACTATTTTGGTTACTAAATCAACTACGTGACCAGGTTAGTGCAGTAAATATTTAGGGATTTAGGGTGTAAAATTTATTGAGGTGAAGTAACATGCAAAATTCCTAAATACCTCCGTAAATTCGTCGGCTGCTGTTTACTTACGTTTTATACTCCGCTTTTAGGCTGTAAAACATATACATATCCATTAAAACAGTAATAACGTAAATTAAAAGCCCGGAGTGTTATTTTGTATGTAGCAAATAAATTTCGTATTTTCTAAATAAATCAACACTAGAACAAAATAAATATTAAAGTAGAATTCGTAATTTAGGATGTGAAAGGAACAGCTAATTAGTTTAAATATAATAACGAATAGACAATATATTCAGTAATAAAAAAAATCGATATCGAAATACCAACAAATCTATAGCTCCCAACTTTGCCGCACGCAGCACTGTTTCATAACGTTCGAATCTATCCACTCTAAATTCCCAAACCCTAGATATGTAAAAGCTTCGTTTCGGAGACGGCTAGACACGCAATGGAATTCTTCGTTTGTTGGCCAGACTGTCTGCACTACACCTCCATGTAGCAGAAGTTTGAGAGAGGAATCGGTTATCGGCACAACAATCTTAGCGCGTATCGGGTCACACACTGCTTGCTCTTGGACTCGCAGTGGAAAAAGTGTCTAACGACCATCCAAGAAAATCTACAAATGTTAACGTAGTTTGCTGGATTGCCCTTATCGTGCCCGAAACCCTTAATCTTGTTAAAAATTATCAAGAACTTGCGATTTATCTTTTACCGTACGTCAGTACTACCGCAGTACAGTTTTATTGATCGAGGCGCTTTAATTGTTAGTCAAATAATGTATTATTAGAGCACTGTTTTCGGAACGACCGTATACATACTACACACTTATTTTTTATGTTTACGATTAGGTTCCGGGCTGTATTTATAAATTTATTTAAGGACTTTGTTTGTGGCGAAGATTAAACTTTCGCCTTCTCTTACACTTAATCACGTCCAATACAATTAAAGACATACACGTGTGATTAACAAAACTTAAACTATAACTACAATAAACACTTAAATAAAAATTAATATGGCAAAAATGGTTCATTAATTTAACAAGATGAACTAAACTTTTTTCAACTGCTTTTACACATGAATTAATAACTGTAATATCACCGCAAGTAAAGAATAAACACAAAGATAAATGTTTGTACATCGATTCTAGAAACACGCTATTAGTCATTTAAAAATCAGAAATATTGTGTATGCTATCTAAATATTCGTGTATAACAACATAGCTATAGACTTAACTTTCAGGAGTTTATGTGTATCTGGATAACAGCATTAAATAATATAATAAATTCAATATTCAAAAGAAAAAATATATAGCTATGCGATATAAATATGTCTATTCATATATAAACTGTTTAAGTTTAGAGTAAATTAAAGAAATTTCATTTCTAATAAAATTTTGATTTTGAGCTACTTTTAAATTGTAAACACATAAAAATAATAAAAGAACACCAGTACAAATAGACACAATAGATAAAATAGCACCATACCTCTATTTCACGAGGAGTTTAGTTTGCAATAAATGTGTTTGTAAATAAAGTTTGAAACTGCTTAGGTTTGAGCATGTCTTTAGTTCATTGGGCTAATCATTCCAAAACCGAAAATCAGACACTGTTAAAGTTTGGGAGATAATTTGGTTTTGTTTTTGGTACCATGAGTAGCAATGTTTCGCATGAACGTATGTTGTGATTAGGATTTACACTGAGCAGCACAAATCTGGCTAGAAGATATTTAGGACTTCTGGATGCATGAGTCTTCTTTCGGTAGGTACTGCGAGTGCAACCTGCATCTTTCTTCCAGTTCGAGCTGCTTGAGATTTTTGTAGAAGTGGCTGCTATGGTCTTACTGGTTACTGACAGACATATTAATCACATTTCCAACGGTTACCCAACTTCTTCCATACCTCTGGCAATGATTATACATTATTTACACGTGAATGTAATTATATTTGCAATGATTTCCTTCATGTTTTGTTTGTTCACTCCTACATATTCAAGTTTTATTGCATTTTGTTAATATTTTCATTTCCCGCTGGGTTAAATATTTTTCGTTACGCTTCTAATAAATATCGCCGTTAAAAGTATGCCGAATTTTTAAGTAAAGTTCTCAAGTACTTCAGCCTTTGCATCAATCTTACTATTAAATTAATTAATTATTTTTTAATTCTCAAGAAGAAATAATATGTGACGCTCGCTATTAAAGCATGCATTCTATTTTACTGTGAGCTACAGTAAACAAGTCGCAGTTGAACTTTTAACATGTATTTAGGCAGCAATCAGTCCAGCGATTTGGATTATATTCTTAAATTTCTGGATGGATTGCGGCCTTAACATACGTTAGAAGTTTTACTCCGATACTTGTACTGCAGCGCAAGATAAATAGTATTCACGCTTTAATAACAAATTTCACATATTTTTCTCTCGATTTCATAAAAACGAATAATAAAACAATCCAATAAAGTGGCTGATACCATATTGTAATGAATATTAAAATGTTTACACGCAGAGACATCTTGGAAATTTACAGTTTTACAAGTATGCAATTATTAGGATACTTCTAGCTGTAACTTTATGTTGAGACAAAGTTGACCTTAACTTACGAGTTTTGTGATACTAAAGCTAATTGTTGATGTTGCATGCCTGAAAAAATGTTTCTAATGTATCGAATTCACCGTTATCATGCTTGGTAGATATATCACGCCGTACACAGTTTCACCTCCCAACAGTTTTTTATATAGTAATATTAATATTTTTAATTTTTATGTTGCTATACTAATTAAAACATGAAAAATCTTCTTGCAAATTTGGGTGAACTTCACTTGAATACATTCGAGATAATGTCGTATAATTCTAAATGCATATTATATACCAACTTTTTTTCGGTATCGGAACATCTGAGTTAATAAGCATTCATTGAAATGTTTTCAAATTTTCAAATTTTATACCTACGTGATTTATGTCATTTACGTAAAAAATAAAATACGAAATAGTGAGGTATTAAATATTAATTGCTTACAGAGTAAATTTGTTAGTTCTGCCAGCATAATGAGCGCGAGTTCTTCACTTTTCACGCAGAGTAAGGGACGGCAAAAAAAAATTATAATGTTAAAATATTTGAAGCTTAATATTTTCTTGTATAAAATAGCTGTTTGATCCTCTATGATACACTCTATAATACACATTTTTGGATGACTACACACATTTCTCTGTAATATCTCTGATCAAGAACATATCAGATGTTTGTGATGCTGCCCGAAGCTATGTCGTTGAGGCTGAATCAAAATGGAACCTACGTGTTCACAAACTTAGTTGTTACATGGGAGGTGAATATGTAGCCAAGGAGCTCACTGAGTGGTGTCGAGAAAAAGGTTGTAACGGGCATATTTCATATATACTGTAAAATGTAGTGAAAAGCTACAATTTAAGACATTTTTCTTATTTTTTTTTTGTAAAGGCAATAGTTACAATTAAGTGGATTCAACATTAATATTTATTACAGTGCAATGGTCAGAGGTATATACAGGTACGACGTACTCGTCAAACATCAAGGGGTATGTGATACGCCATCCATAGTAATTAAAGACACCTAAAAATATCACTATCATAAATCATACAATAAATTTGTCTTGTTTGGTATCATTGTAACCTGCCAAGTGTCAGTTGATCAATTATGGTAATGTTATTAGCACGAGTTCACTTATGTTCATTACAGTTTTTGTGAGTAAAAGTAATCGTCAAACTGGCGACCTGGGAGGCCAGCTAAAACGCCACATATGGTCCTAGAGCCGAAAGAATAGCCCTTGCCCCCTCCTCCTTCTTCACTCTTTCTTTCTTCTTCTCTCTCTCTCTGTCTCTCTTCCCACTTTTTCTTCCCCCCGCCTTCTCCGGCACACCGGTAACTAAATACTTATTGTTTTAACGTATTAATTAAGATATGCCAATAATATACAACAGTAAGAAGGTTATTTATGTATTTTAGTGGTGTTAAAATGTAAAACTTTATTTTGTGCAATAAACGTAGGCCGTTAATAGCGGACTCACGCATTCGCGGGAAGTAGGGTGCCTCTCTCTGATTGGCTGAGAGGAACTTCGTCACCTCCTTGTGCTCGGGGGTGGGGAAGAGACGTGAGGCTAAGAGAGGAGTACGCGGGATGCTGGGGGAGACGCGAATATGTAAGCAAGCAAGCAACACGTGTTTAACTCCGGTGGGAAAAGGATAATTTCTTCTTCGTCGTCAAACTGCGGGGCGGTGGACAACGTACTTAGGGGTCACCAGTCGAGTGGACTTCTGGCTAGTCCCGGCAGTTTCCCAAATAACTCAGCTCCGTCAATTATCCTTTTAACACTGGAGAAAATACTTAATTGTTTCGTTAACATAAGTCAAAGTAGTTCAACGTCAACGGAATCTGCAGCCCGAGGTGCGTGGGTTCGTCGGCAATTGTTTTATAATAAGAAATGTGAGTTTTCTTTAGTTAGCTAGGCACATCATCAGTCTTTCATTAATCCATTTTAATCGTCGTAGATACGGACAGAAAGAGAAATAGGACAATAAAAATTAAAAATGTAGCAAAGTATAAAGATGGACTACGCCCCTGCAGCAACTCCTCAGCTGAACGGTAAAGCAGAAAGACTGAACAGGACGCTGATGGAGAAAACTAGAGCACTCCTTTTCGACTGAGCTGTAGGAAAAGAATTGTAGGAGAGGCGTTGCGCACGGCAACATATCTGCTGAACAGAAGCCCGTCTGTGACCGTCGATACAACTCCTGCAGAACTATGGTACAAAAAAACGCCAGGTTTGTCTAACATAAGATTATTTGGATCTCTTGCTTATGCAAAAGGATGAATAAACTTAGAAAATTAGACGAGAGATGCCACAAACTTATCATGGTTGGCTACGCGACAAATGGCTACAGACTGTGGAATCCGGAAAAGAGAAATATTGAGCTGTCAAGAGATGTCACTTTTATTGAATCAACTGAAGCCTCTGCTGCAAAAATCTTACTCCATAAAATGGATGGGAACATTAAAATACTTCTCTAAGGTTAGTTGATGACAAAGAAGCAAGAACGGAAGACGCAACTATGCCTCAAGATGATAAAAATGATCCAAGATGAAAAACCATTTCTTGGTTTTCGCTCGGACCAAGACTCAGACACAGAAAAACCTTCGGAAGACGCAAGATATGATATATTGCTACTGTAGGTGAAAACTGTGACAACCAAAGAAAAAATTATAGAATTAAAAAAATCTCAATATTCGCAAGAATATCTAATGCTGTCATACACAGAAGCCATTTCTGGTGAAGATAGAGAAGCAGTTGACAGCCTACAATATCTGTCCAATAGGTCGAGACTGGACATAACCTATGCCGTTAACATGGCATCAAGAAAATTGGAAAACCTAAGTGTCAATGATGTGCGAAAAGTAAAGCAAATATTTAGATAGCTCCAAGGAACGTGGAATCTAGGACTCATATATACAGCAAACAGACTTCTGCTCTTCTCCGGTCGAGGCATATAGTGATGCAGACTACACTGGTGACGAGTTTTCGTGACGAAGCATCACTTCAGGGTATGTCATTGTATACATGGGAAGCCCAGTTATGTGGTCGACAAGAAGATAGCCTATCGTGTCACTCAGCACAGCCGAGAAACAGAGTTCATCGCTGCTAGTGAATGTGTCAAGGAAGTACTGTTTCTGAAGTCTTTGTATAAGGAACTGACAGGAAAACTGCTATCTGTGAATACCAGTGCCTTTGTAAACTAGTAGACAAGATTGTCTTTTACTGATTTGCTTGTGAAAATAATATCATGTTTCCTACCACTTAGAAACAACACTGTTCAGAAATTGTGAGTATTTTTTAAGTTTAATGTATATTTTAATTTATAGGAGGTGTGTTGAATAGGTAAATTAAAATACACATTTAATAATTTTCATATAATAATAGGTGTAAGATTGGTTACACTGTTTAAGGCTAAATGTCCCCCATGTATAGTGTGAATCTCTGCCAAGTGATGGCAGCACTTTCGGGACCAAAAAGTTCTACATAAATAACTTCACACCTCTTGGACGGATTTTAAGTCGGTAAACGGTATTGTACAGCGTAATACCATACTAATGTAGGTAATTAGGTCGCATGTCGTTTGAATTATCCAATACAGTAATTTTCAAAGATATAATTTCAAAAAAAAATATATTTTTAAAAGTCGCCTTAGAGGAACATGACCATTAGTTAGACGAATTCAACCGAGTTTACATAATTTGAATAAGTCAAATAGTTTTGATGGAAACAGACAAATAAAATATTCACTATACTGGGTCAAGTGCGACCAAGGCCGGCCGTGGATGAGCCCGCCAGAGCTCTCATCTATCAGCCGTTTTACGCCGGCTTCTTTACCATCAGTGTCTGCTAGTGTGGTCAGGTTTGTATTAGGATGTCTGGTGATTTTAGACGTTACCCCAAGTGTTCAAGGCTTTTGTAATATTCATGCGAATTACATCTGATGACTGAGCAAATGTAGCGCAGTCGGTTGGCACGTCAGTTTTCGGCATGAAATGTTGCGATTTTGAGTCCTGGGTGGGCATCTGAATTATTAGATTAGTTTTGTAAAGAAAATATACGTGTAACCATGTCTAATTACTTGGGCTATCGGTTGGACGTAAAATGCAAATGAAATAAAAATACAGGATAGTTTACGATTGCTCTGGAACAACGGAATAAAATTACAAAGCAAGACTAGTTTCTCGGCACCTCAATTGTGTAACAGACATAACATTTTGCGGAAAATTTTGTTGTGGTAATACTGACAGACAAGTATAGATTTGTACGCCAGTACGTCTGTGTTCGGGCGGTAAGAAGTTCGATAGCCACTTCACTATGTTTGCAGCCTGTAGGCCTGTTTGGTGTCTAATACGTTCTTTTACACTTTCATGAACGTATTACTTACCTAACTCATATTGTACAAACGATTCACTCGTGTTTGAACTCTCCGCAATATCTATTTGCCGTTAGATCTGTCACGTGCGTGCTTGCGGTAGATGTTGGTTCACTATACACCGGAATATAAATCGCATTAAGTGTTTCAACATTTTCTGAAAGCATCCAGATACAATGGTACGCTTACGAGTTTCTGAAGTGATGAATCGTAAAAATCAATATATGTATAATATTTCGATCATACAACGCGAAATACGGATTACGTAAACTGATATTTTGTTTGCCAATGAAGAGAAGTAAAAGAAATGTCAAAATTAGTGCAAAACAACAATAAAACTTGACTAATAGGATGATAGCACAATTTATCACTAATTTACATGTAAAGTAAAAATTTATAGGATTGTAAAGAGAAGTTAAGAACTACACTGGTCAAGTTGCACACGCGTATGTCTGCTAGCTTCTGTATGTGATAAGTCATGCGACGACTGGGTTTGTGAGAAAGGCGGAGAAGGCGGTATAAAAGTCATCACTATATTTTCAAGGCCACAGCAACTGAAACAGGATAACACACATCATTTATCCCCCTACCCCCCCATCACTTCGTCTGTGACTCTTTTTTCTTGCATTTTCTATGTTTTTTTTTATTTTGTCACTTTGTCTTTAAATACAAGTTTGGTCAACAAAACATGAGCAATTGCGTATGTCCACAAACCAATAAATTCGAATAAAAGTTTATTTTAGTTAATATTTTATGTTGTGTGGAACATTCTTAAAGCTACTGCAGCTTTTAAGTTTAACATTCAGGTTTCTCCTGGTATTTAAATGCATTATTTTGTTGTGTGTACATGAGGAAACTTGTTTTTTTTTTTAATCTGTTCATTTAAAAGAAAAATTTCCAAAAAAGAAAATTGTTACTTCAACCAGAGTATATTTTAGGGATGAGAAATGTTTAAATAACCCCATCTTGATCCTTGAAATCCCAAAATTTCCCGGGGAATGACTCCAGGACCCCCCCCCCCCTCGATTTCATTTGAGTTGGGTGTTCCTCAACAATTAAATAAATTTCAGTCCGATTTTTATGAACTAGTCATAAGACGCCACAAAGCGGTGCCTGTAATGACCATAGATAGATATTATGTACAGTAAGATTTGAAAAAACCCAGTTTCCGTGTGTTCATCCCATGCAAAATGCAACTCATAAATTGACATAGTGTATCATTTCTTAAAATAAACAAATTCAGTCACGTAATAATTTTATCTGCAATATCTGCACCGACTTATGACATTACGCGTACACACAAAAGGTAACATGCATCTGCAAGACAAACATTTATTCCTGCGAGTCAGAAACAGAGTTGAAACGTACGTAATAGCCTGGAGGAGCAGTGACGCTGCCTCTGTGGAAAACTAACCGCATATGGCTTCGTGTTTTCCACGGTTTCCTGAGTTACCACAAGGTGAAAGCTTGGAGGATACTTACTAACAACCGTGCATGAATAACTGTAGCATAGTTGGTTTAGTTGTTGAGTATTTCTGTCCGTAAATACCACACTGCCATACAAATGTAACACCCAGCCTTCCGTATTTTCAAACAGTACTTTATATCATTACAAGAGAAAGATGGGAAGGATGCTTTTGACCTTGGAAGCACACCAGAGGCCAACTGTCGCATTAACACTGTTATTTACACGAAGGTAAAAAAATGGGGTGGGGGCGTGAATCCTATATCGCGACACCTTACATGTTAATATCTTATTTTTCTGTTTCCGACAAAAGTATTTGACCTATTCGAAATCTGTAAGTCGCGTTAAATTCGTCTAACTCACGGCCATGTTCCTGTAAGAAGACTTTTGAAAAAACATTGCGTTTCAGACATTATTTTTAAAACATTTCTATATCGGATAATTTTAATGGCATGCAAACTAATTACCTAAATTAGTATGGTATTACGATGTAAAATGCCGTTTCCCTCATTAAAATCCGTTCATGGGTTGCCGAGTTATTTCTGTAGAAAAATTTGCTTATTTTGGTGCTGCCTCGTGGTGGTGGCATTCTGATTTAAAATCGGGACATTTAGCCTTACGTAGTGTAAGATCTCTATGGCCAGTTGTTTATTCTGTGACAACACGCTTTCTATGAAAAATAAAATTAGAAGCTGGTCTTAAAACTATGTTTACTAGTTTTCATATGTTACGCAATATAAAATTAAAATCAAACTTCTGCAACTTTGTACCCTTTATTGTTGCTAGATGAAAACGTTGTTAACCTAGTGCTCGTGGCACTAGCTTCAGTTCATAACTGACACTTCCATACTCTTCGATGTATCGTTACAGTGCTGCCACCTAGGAGCGATATATTCAACCATAAGAAGGTGTGAATGGCACAAAGCTTAAACTTTTCTGCTACCGGTACTGCACATTTGGACCACCACTCAGTCTAAAAGTATTCAGCCTAAAGTCGTTCAGCGTAAAAATACAACAGCTCTCGTGTCGTAGTAGTCAGGATCAATATTTCGTTCAGCCTGAAGTCATTCAGCCTGAAATTACTCAGCCTACAATCACTCAGCCTAAAGTCATTCAGCCTAAAGTTATACAGCCTGAAATATACCCAGCCTAATTTTAGGCTGAGTGGCGAGTACCCAACGAAATCACCGCTCATACACTCATGTTCAAGGTAATAGAGCCTCCCACCCCCATATCCCCATCGACCGGCAGGCAACGCTTCTACAGGTCGAAGTTCATCGTCGGGAGGGAGAAGAGTAGAGAAGGACAAGACATGTATTTACAAAAGTAGGCTGTGACTCATAGAGAAAACTGCTCATGCAAAGATGAAAGGAGATAAGTGTTGTCCATTTACATTAATTGTAGCAATTTTTTTTTTCGTGCGACTCTAGATGGAGTTTAGGATATACTTATTAAATAATATAAAAGTGTAAAATTCTTGCTTAGTCGCACAATTATCATGATTATCTTCAACACAAAATATTCAGAGATCTGATACTTTAATTCACTCATTTTCGCTCAATACGGTTCTTCATACTGTAACAAGCAACCGATATCCTCTGTTGACTGCTCTCAGAGCTCAGCTGGACATTCCGTCCGTCAAGAAGCTTTAGGTCACCGCTTACCCCTACACTAACTGGCTTGTTTCAACAGCACCTCCTCTCCCATTGCAACAGGCCGACAGTCAGCGGAATTCGCGATGTTTGGCACACATAATCTACTGAATGAAGCAGCTGTATTTATTAATGCAGGAACACTATCTGTGTTACGTCAACAAACAACAGTCTTATTAGACCTTACCACAATATGCATAAATTATTCGCTATGTTATTCATTTCTAGTTGTTCATTACTAAATGTTTGCTTACGAAGAACTCCAAACATAAACAACAGTATTTAGAAGCAGGCATGCTAAACTAAACAGAAGTCGTTTAGTTTTCTAAACTGACTTTTGCCGTGGTTGCAGATTTCCTGCAAGAACTCAATAAACGTTAGCAAGACGATGAAACTGTGTCTTTGGGATCTCTTTTCAATAGCATTTGAATTTTCATCGAATTTTTGTCATCTGTTGCTTTAACAGAATTTTGAGGCGCCTTACTTTGATTTCATTATATTTACGTGAAAAAAATTCAAGTGAATTAGAACAATCTGTTCATATGTTTGCTGTTACTAAAAATTGAAGAGTACGTATAGTTGTAACGAGTAATTTCTGTTAATAGTTTACCAAATAAATATTTAATTTCGAGAACTAAAATAATATAGTCAACTGTGTACAGAACTTAATTCAAATTTACGTTCTTCACGAGCTATAAAATGATTTATCTTCCTTCAAAATAAAAACTGTGACTTACACGTGTTCAATATATAGATCAGATTACTTGTTTTGATAGTAGAATACACTACAATAGATATTAAATTATTTAGTTACTGTGCATAAGCTTTAAAACGATCCATTGTGTGTTTACTTGTTAATAATTGGCGAAAATTAACTTCTTCATAATTGAATAGACTGGAAGTTAGTAAAAATGTGTATTTTACATGTCTGTACATTTACAACAAATTTCGAAAATGTTGTTACAGTAATTGGATTATACATATAAGCCCACCGGTCGGGTAGCAAAAAGCATTTTCGAAGTTTTCTGTGTTGTTAGAAGTTAGCACATCACAGTTTTAAAATAGTTTACATTAGCAGTTTCCTTTTCGGGTTCACAAACAGATTGTGAGCAGCAGCATTTATTCCTAAAGGCTCACACACCATTAGAGTTGGAAACAGCAAAATTAAAAGCATACACGTAGAAAAAAAATTCTGCAGGATAAAACCCTTTGATAGCAGATTGTGCCCCATGAAATACGTGTTTACCGTCGCTCCTGCTCTTGACGTCAGCGACAACAAGCGATGTGTGTCGGACCCAATGTCTCGGTAGTAACGGCCTTGCGTTCCGTTATGGCGAATCTCGTCAGGCCGTACGGCGTCATTCCCAACGCGCAAGAAAGTACTATCTAACTAATCCGAATTCAATGGGCCAGAACGACAATATCATTGCTTGGCTGTTTCAACTTTCTGCAGTGTATAACATGTGGCTTGGATGTAGCGAACAGTGATATTACTTACCAGTAAAATACTACAGCATTACAAAGTTTGTTTCTGTTTGTAAACTTTTAGATTGCTATAAGTAAATTATACTGCTATGAATCATTAACACTTAATAATGAAAACAAATACTGTAAGCAAACGTGTTTAAAGACTACTGTCAGACTTAAACGGTATATTCAGTATTGAATACTTCTTCTTAAACTTATGATGAGAATTCATCTAGTAACCTTCCTAAGGGAATATTAATCTAATACACAATTCAGAATATGCTCATGAAATTTTAATCTCACTTTAATGTAATTAAAGCATTGCAAATTAACATTTCGGCAAAAAATAATTGTTTCATTGAAAGTGCCTCAGTAACGCATTAAGAATATTATATTTATTAAAACCCGGAAATTAGAAATTCAATTTAAATGTGTTTAATTATATTATTCACGTCAGAGTATTTTTAAAAACAATTCAAATGTGAAAAAGTCAGCACCGAGTGTTTTCTTCATGCTGAGATGCGTAGACCTCTCGCCTCTCACCAAGGCAATCCGGGTTCGATTCCTGGTGGGGTCGGTCCCCGAATTTTCGCATGTAGGAATCGTGACAGATAATATTGCTGGTCCGCGGGTTTTTTTCGGGGATCTCCCATTTTCCCCGCCCTTTTATTCCGGCGCTGCTCCATACTCACCTCAGGTCACATCGCTCCCCCAACCAGTATAAAAGACCTCGATGTTGAACGCTGACAAAAATTTCACTTACTCACTCACCGAACTTGAAGAAATGACGTTTAGCTGACGTTGATGTTCGTGCAGACTATGAAAACTGACACAGATAACTAAGATTAACTGCAGAAGGTAAAATGTGAAGTTATTTTTAAAGTAATTTTGAATACACTGTTATCTGCGATCTCATCTTCTTTTGTATCAAGTAACGTTATTGTTTCCTGTCATGTACTACAAGCAAGTTACATTAAAGCTGGATTTTCTTCAGCACACATGTTCCAATTGACAGTTACGGCAACTAAATTGACATACAGCTTTGATTATTATTTTCACTGAAGGTACATTGTTTTAACGATTAATAAATGCAACTTAAAGTAATGATTGTTTCTCATACTGGGAAATACTCCGCAGTATGCGCACAATAAACGCAATAGTTTAGGAAACAATTAATTGGACACTGAACTGTGGTAGGTGTGATGTTTGATACTAACAGAAGCATTTGTAGAACATGTTTCCCGTGACATTTTCTGGCTCTGCATTGCGCATTCAGGCTTGTCTCGGTCGCTCCAGATGACAGTCTTTCCCTCCAACTCTCCAATAGTTGAATGGGGGAGAGCATGCGCTGGACCTGAGGAAAATTGGAGTGGAGAAGACATGAGGTGTAGGATGCGCTGACCAACAGGAAGTTATTACTGTATTGTGAATTTGAAATATTTTTCTACAGACAACCACAATAAAGACTCAGAACAGCATTTTTTTCTGTTTCGTCTTCGCGGCTCATTCCTTCTAACATCTGTGTAACCTTGATTTTTGTCATCCAGTTTTGTGTCGTCGTCTTTGAGCTATATCCCAGTAGTCTCTTCTGTCTGTTCTGGTGTCCTGCGTTTTTCAGTTGACTTGGCTATTTAGTTTGGTTTTCTATTCTGGTTTTATGTACTTTCTTTGTGTTTTATCAGACTTATTACCTTTGAAATTTACTATGTATTTTTATTTTACAGTCTGTATGTTCTGAATACAGCTAGTCTTGGCTTGTTTTACCCCTTTTTGTCTCATATGGATTTCTGGCAAGGTAAGGTAGGTCATTAGAGACGGTGACTGACAGGAGCTGACAGAGGAGTCGGCTATGGTCTTTGTTGCATCAGGTTGGCCGGAGCTAGGGATCGAACCCGGGTCCTCCCGGATGCGAGTCTAACGTGCTACCGTTGTGCCTCTCCGCTCAGTTATGGATTTCTGAGACGACAGAGTTCTCCCATGGCGTAGGCCTACGACTACCATTCCGCTCAAAATCATAATCTCCTCAACACGTCATCTCATTATTCCGTCATCCCATTGTTTCGTTTCATGTTTAAATTCAAATAAATCCACATATGCATGTTTCATCACCACGTGAAAAATTTAATTTTATCGATATCTGTTATGTCATACTTCCACTGTTTCGTCGTCTCATAGTTTTAACATTTCGTCGTATTATCCTTTCGTCGCCTAACTGTTTTATTCTCTTTATGTTGATACCACTAATTATACCTATATACATGCCCTGTCTCATCAACCTGACTTGCAGTCTTGTCTTCTCACCACCTCGTCATCTCGTCGTCTTGATTTCTTGTCATGCATCGTCTTTATCTCTTCTTTTCATCATCTCATCGTCTCGTCGTCCCAAATGTTATTCTCCCGCCTACATATCGTCTCAACATCTCATCACCCTTTCGTCTCGTCATCATGTCGTTTCGATATCTGGTAACATCATTATTTCATAGTCTGGTCACACCCGCCATATTGGGTCTGGGTCGCCTTTTTGTTTACATCTTCTCATCATCACATACTCATAGCCATACGCACATCAGTAATCTCCCATCATCTCGAATCCTTGTCTTGTTATCACAGAATCTTGCAATCTCTCCCTTTCATCGTCACGTCATCTCTTCATCTCACTGTGTTATCATCACGTCGTTTCGTCAACTCATCACATATTCGGCTAGTTAACTTAAGGGCGCGCGGTCTACCGCAATTTTCATCATCATTATTTTATTTTTTATTTGTACGAGACTTTTTTTTCCTTATTTTAGACACAAAATGTGATTAAATATGGCTCTTATGAAATTTCTTCATTTCTCATACTTTTCGCGTAATGGCTTGTTAATTTCGCATGTTTCCTTTTTAACGACTACACTAACACCAACTGATATACCGAACTCAAAAAAATCACAGTGGATAAAGACATTGCAGGCTACAATGACATACTCACGAAATTAAAGGATAAAAACTATTTGTATTTAAAAAAAAATATTGAATTTTAAAATTTTTATTTTCAGTTTCAGCATTTTTTTTTAATTCAAGCAATTTTTATTCTTTAATTTTATGAGTATGTCATTGTAGCCTGCAATATATTTATCCACTGTGCGTTTTTTGAGTTTGGTATATCAGTTGGTTTTAGTGTAGTCGTTAAATCGGGAACATGCAAAATATGACTTTAACAAGCCATTACGCGAAAACTATTAGAGATAAAATAAATTCATAAGAGCCAAATTTAGTCACTTTTTGTGTCTAAAATAAGAAAAAAATATCTGATACAAATAAAAAATTTAAAAATGGTGATGAAAATTGTGGTAGACCGTGCCCTTAAGGGCACGATCTACAGTTATTTTCATCGTCATATTTTTACTATATATTTGTACTGGAAATGTATTTTCTTATTTTAGGCATTAATTATGACTAAATTTTGCTCTTAATACATTTTCTTATCTCTCACAGTTTTAGCATAATGGATCGTAAATATTAAAATTTGCATTCTACGGTTTTAAGTACGACACTAAAAAAAACTGACAAACCAAACCAAAAAAAAAATCACCATAAATAACAATGTTGCAGGCTACAAGTTCTCCTATAGAAAAACAAAAAAAAATTAATACTTTTGTATTTAAATAAAAATGCTGAAAATTTGAAATAAAAATTTTAAAAATTCGGCCATTTGTTACGGATACAATTTTATTTTTACTTCGCATAGGGGACCTTGTAGCCTATAACGTCGTTAGTTGCTGTAAATTTTTCCAGCTTGGTATGTCTGTTGGTAATAACGTCGTACTTAAAAAATAGTAACATGCAAATTTTGAAATTTACGAGCCATTTCGCAAAATATGTAATGGATGAAAAACATTCACAACAGTAAAATTTAATCACAAATTATGTCTAAAATAAAAATAAAATACATATGGTACGAATATATACACAGAAATATGACAATGAAAATTGCTGTAGACTGTGCCCTTAGTAGGCCTATCTCATCATATCTTTAACCCTTTGTCCCGTTCTGATAACTTTAACCCTTTGTCTCGTAGTGATCACTTTAACCCTTTGTCTCGTTGTGATCACTTTAACCCTTTGTCTCGTTGTGATCACTTTAACCCTTTGTCTCGTTGTGATCACTTTAATCCTTTATCTCGTTGTGATCACTTTAACCCTTTGTCTCGTTGTGATCACTTTAACCCTTTGTCTCGTTGTGATCACTTTAACCCTTTGTCTCGTGATCACTTTAACCCTTTGTCTCGTTGTGATCACTTTAACCCTTTGTCTCGTTGTGATCACTTTAACCCTTTGTCCCGTTCTGATCACTTTAACCCTTTGTCTCGTTGTGATCACTTTAACCCTTTGTCTCGTTGTGATCACTTTAACCCTTTGTCTCGTTGTGATCACTTTAACCCTTTATCTCGTTGTGATCACTTTAACCCTTTGTCTCGTTGTGATCACTTTAATCCTTTATCTCGTTGTGATCACTTTAACCCTTTGTCTCGTTGTGAT
>PNEQ01126116.1:0-27219 GCA_003012365.1 Medauroidea extradentata
TTAAACCAAAATTTACCAATTCCCCTAGTTCACAAAACAATTTCTCAAAGATCATCCACATTCTTGCTTTCAAAAATTGTAGCAATTCTTCCTGAAAATATAAAAAATAATAATATAAATAAGAAAATATATATTGATCGATGGTTAAATAACTTAACTGATGATGAGTTGTCTTTAATCTTTAAGTAGTAGTTTTACTATAGTTAATTATTTTCACATTCTTTTTATTTCAAATTGTTAAATACAATCTGTATCCATCAAAAAAAATTTTTTTTTGTATTTCATGTAGCATTCAATTTTTGTTCTGAAATTAATTTATACCAGATGACAAGTTTTATTACATAATTAACCGCAGCTATAGGAAATAATTTGTCTAGTAGCACTCACACACAAGCTTTGCTTATGGGAGTGTGATGTCTTCCAATATATAAAATGTATTTATGTAAAGGGCTGTAATCGATGTATGGAAATAAAAAAATATTATTATATTCCTTTACGTGTTAGGGAAATTTATTTTACTTCAAATAACATATAGATGGTGCACGTGCAAAAACAATTATCCCCAAATCAACAACTCTTCAGTATAATAGAAGGGAAAACATTTTAAAATAAATATTGCCAGTTCAATCATAAACGTAAATTCAATTTTTAAAAAATAAACCGTATGTTGAGCCCACGATTTTTGGTGAAAATAATCGTGCAACAGTTTGTTTCAATGCCTTATGTGCACCTCTGCAGCTCTGCATTATGGTTATTGACAGTATTTATTATTGCACAGACGTGGCTCATTTGACTGTGCCAACAGAAACAAGGTTACTGCGACACCACATGTCTGTGATTTGCGGGCAGAACCCGAGATGCTGAGATTTAAAAATAGCCAATCACTGACCATGAAGCAGGGCTGCATAATGTGCACATGTAGTATTGAAACAAATTGTTGTAGAATTATTTTCGCGAAAAATCGTGGCCTCTAATAATAGTGTAATTACATGGATATTGTAACTATGAGAACTGTTGCAATTTTTTTTATGTTTTGATTCATGGCGTAATTTCAACTGATTTGGTGATACGTGTTCTTGCATCTGCACCTTCGATACAAAACTACCACCTTAGTATACATACTTGAAACACGCAAATGGCAAACTTCACGAATATGTATCTAATGGAAACATATCCTGTTATATTCGCGGAACTTTCTGTGTACATCGTAAGAGAAAATTGAAATGGAATATTTTACGTATGTCTGCCGATTAGCGACAACTTGTCTTCGCGAAAAGAATTTTGCACAAGCTTGTTTCGTGCACATATGCAGCTCTGCTTCATGGTTATTGGTTTCGTGTCTTTGTGCAGATATGTCTCTCATTTGACTGCGCCAGTCATAACACCACCATACCACACGTCTCTGTGAAATAACACCCAATCACTGAGCATGAAGCAAACAAACCTGCATGTGTGTACGCAAGGCACTTAAACAAGTTCGCTCAATATATTCTTTCTTTTTTCTCGCGAGTATCAGGTGTCCCTACTTGTCAACAACCCTTGCCCGTGAAGTTTTTAACGTACTCAACCAGGTGTAGTGGTTGAAATCCTATTCTTGATAAAAGTATACCACTGTTTTTAGGTTATGTACACGTGATATATCAATCAAAAACAAAAACATTCAAACTCGTGTAAATGTTCGTATTATCATTATTACTAAGCAAAACCCCCTTACCTATGTCAGGTAAATTTACTGGATACAAATGCGATTTATTTACTATACATGTTATTATTGTACGTGTAAATTTCTTCCGTTACGAGTAAACGAAACTAATATTTTATCATGTGAACACGTAGCTGGAATGATTGAGAAATTCAGACGCAATCATATTTTGCAAGTTACCCATGATCTTATTCAACTTATATTACAGAATGAAAATTCCCATTCTAGTTGCTAGGGAATACAACTTCGGCATTTTAGATACTTATTTTCTGGTGTGCAAATCCCATAGTTATTAGTTGTTGTCTTTTTCCAACCGTAGAAGTCAATCGTATCCTAGAGCCCTGTAACCAGTCCCTAAGGAAACAAGAAAGGTTCGTGATTTACACGTTGCAATGAAAAAGTAATACAGCTGTTTGGAATTATCAGCCAGTCAAAAATGTGCGTGGAAATATTCGCAAAAATAAAAGGGGACAAAATGCGGGACATAAATAATTAAATTTCTGCCCCAGTACAAAATTAACAATTTATTTAGATCGGAGAGAAACTTACAAGCGAATTTTGAAAATTCAATTGGGGGGAAAATAAATAATAGATATTCTATAAAACGTCCTCAGTATTCGATTCAAACAGAAGTGGATCTAAAGCAGTTTTTGCATGGACTTGGGAATATTCTACTGGGAACGTAAATTCAAAGAACATATATTTAATGAGTCATAACTGTATGGTAATTTAACATACGGGCTACATACTTAAGTCGAGATGTGTAAGCTTGCGGTTTGATACGTAGGACTAAAATTTAAGAGTACATCCTGTCAGTCATGCTCAAATTAAATACTGCTTAGCCTCGGTGTAAATTAACTCAATTTACACAACGGACTTGTAAACTGTAAAAGTGCGTGCGTATCTCGTTTGTTTATTACTCAGATCGTTATTGTTTTTTAACATTGTACAATATTAACTGCATCTGCTTTTATCTTTCAACTAATTGTACTGTTTGTCATACTTCTTTTTAATGTGATTATAATACAATACTCGGACACACCGTGTAGTTGAACTATTATTTGCTGAAGTAAATGTACATTATTGAAACATGTATGTCCCAGCCACCGTCTGTTTATCAAACTATGTGAACGTTTACAGAGAAATATCGCGATTCTTACAACGTAATGTTAAACCTGACATGACCGAACGAGGTGGTGCAACGGTAACACGTTGGACACACATTCGGGAGGACCCAGATTCGATCACCGGCTCCGGCCATCTTGATTACGGTTTTCCATGGTTTTCCGATATTACTCCAGTTGAATGCTGGGATGGTTCACTGTAAAAACTTCCTTGAATGTTTAGGAAGTTATTATCCCAGACGCAGTATGGTACAGTTACCATACTTCGTATTGTAAATATGCAAACTTTTACAGTTGTTACAATACAATTCTGGTATCTTCAGTATACATTTGACTGTTTTATAACAAGTTTAGGAGTGCTACCATGGATGTGTGGGAAACTATCCTACTATACCTACTTTCTTAGCGCTCCTATACGCACGTCTGGCCAATTTACAAACTATTATTTAGATTGTTCTTTAAAGGCCGTGGCCGACTCCTCTCCCAGTTCCTGTCAGTTGTGTGGCAACGTCTATGAAGACCTCGCTGTCGCCGAGACGTAAATCTTACTTATACAGTTACATAGTAGCTTTATGCTTGAATCAGTGCGGTGTTAACATTTTTTGTATAAGAGGAGTAGCTTAGCAAAATTTAGTATTGAAGTAACAGTTCCGTGACAGAGATTCAACTAACGACTCACGTTTGAATTGTTTTGGCACGCATGAAATGTTACACGTATTATGTACTCGGAATTCTTACAATTATAAACTGAAAATCATTAATATTTTGCGTTAATTATATGTTATTAGTACAAATAAATTAACTGAAATCATTACATATAGCCTACATAATATTTCTTTAGAGGCTTCCCTAGGCTACGTTTGTGTATGAGACAGGAGAGGCAAGAGTGCCATTGTCCGGCTTGTGTATTGCATTATCTTCTCTCCGCGTAAGAGACTCAACTGGCGTACAGTGCTTTATCAATATCTTTTTCCTTATGAGACTTTAAACGACGACCATATTATTTTACTTATGAGAAGCGAAGTTCAAAGTCTAACGCTTGTTTCTGCAGTTGGGTTTTTGAATGCGGTTGTTATTATTCAATGTGCGGCAGTCTGGAAACCCCATTTATGGCCATTTTAATCGGCCCGAAAATGATGTTTCTGATAAACCTGCTGAATTTTCAAATCTATAGCGACATAGTTTGAAGTTTGTGTTCTTTTCGTAGCTATAGAAAAATATAATTCGAGTCAAATAGTTTCGCCAAAAAAAGAATAGCCGTAACTCACCAGAACGCATTTGAAGCGCAGGTAAGGTGGCTCCTAAGTCTGTAAACTATGCCAAACATTCATGATCTCCGTTGTTAAACAGTGGCTGACAATATATATATATTCCTTTTTTTTAATAATGTGAAAATAATCAGTAATTAATTTTGCCGTGTTTCTAATACCGTGTGAAGTAATAAAAAAAAAACAAGCGCGGTAGATATTATTGTCTAATATTTTGTTATAAGTTAAGGTCCAATATATGTACTAGTCTTCTTACGATGTAGACAGATAATTACAGGTTTCAGGATGATGAGTATATCGTAAATTACATCAAGAAACTTCAATACTTTAGAGGAGGGTAAACGATTTTCAATTAAAGAAGTTTAACTACGATTAGTATTATAAGCCATGTATATCTCTTCTCTTTTGACTGAGAGGACAAATCATCTCTGAAAATTGAAATTAAACATGTACATGTTTCCATTAATGAGAAGAAGGAGACTCTAAACTAAAGTTCATTCAAACTTTTAATTTTAATAGGCCTACTCTTAATGTAATCATACAGCGTGTACTGAGGAATTAAATCTATGTCCCTCTGTTTTTTTAATTAACGTAAAATTTTTAAAAATATGTCTTTACACCATTATGGTGTAAAATTATTGTACATGCCTGAACGAGCGAAGCTGAAACACGAATAAATTTCGAACTTTTAAAGCTGATATTATTCCAAATTTTGTATGTCCTATAAACATCAACGTTTTGAGGTCACGTGTCCTTAAAAGCCTGTTTGATGTTATACTATAATTACAATTACACCAACAAATACACTTCGTGGCAAAACGAAAGCGTAATTATATAATACTCCGTATTATAATCACAGTTTATGTTTGAAGTTACGAAAGTTTTCCATTAATTAATATTTCAGTTTAAAAAAATTGAAATTACATAGGGCATCTGGCAATAGCTATAAAAAATAAAAAATCGTACACACAGAGCCATCCGAAGACTTCACATCGCTCAATACGATCAAGCAGTTAATAGGCGCACGATAGTATACGCTGTTAAACCAGATAAGTTTTGTTAGGCGGTTATAAAATGTTCCTATATGTCTACTTGACAAATAAACATTGTTTACAGACGTCATTACTCTAATAAGTTTACATCGGTGAATATAATAAAATTTATTAATTATTGGTTTGTTGACGTGAGTTTTGAGGGCATTGAAAACTGTCCACTTATTGTAAAGAGCATATACGGTAATGTTTAAATCTGAACGGGAACAGACACACACAGAACAACATGGGAGCCACCAGGAAACACGTGAGGATGGAAACTTGATTGTTCATGCAGTGAGTGTACATTAACACATACTTATTATTAACTTAAGGGCGCTGCCTACCTCAGTTCTACGGTGGGAGCAAGCATAGGCTTTTAAATGTTAAATTATTTTCGATGTCGCTCAGTACGTGTTGAAGCTACATGTACACCCCACCACTGACTTTTGTATTCATCGCAGCGCCGCGCACATTGATAAAGGATTATTTAGACAGTTTTTCAATACCTTGAAAACTGTGAGAAAAAAAACATATTTACGCACTGAAAACTCTCAAAAACAGTTATTCACAACTTTTCCCCTGCAATTTTATTCATTTAGCAATGAATTATTTTTATGGCTGCAGAAAATGTATCTGTACGGAAGTGATATTACGAAACGTGACTGAGCTCCACCGAACATAGTTTAAGGGTGTTCCAGTGTGGAAAAATCATAATTTTATATTTGTATAAAATAGGGTTAGTTTTGTAGACATTACTTGAGAGTACAATTTCCTCTTACGAAAAAAATTTAGCTCTGCCAGATATCCCGTAATGTCAGTTCAAAGTCAAAATATGCATATTTTTACTTCATACAAAACTTGAAAACCAGTAAACATAATGGCATGGAAAAAATCACATCAAAACTACATGCCACGGTCTACGGCTTGAAGCATATAGAAACCCTTTTAAAAAAATTTTATGCTTAAAAATTTTTTCTAAAATTTGCTAATGTTTAATTACTTTTAAAACGTTTTTTAAAAATGCAAAATGTTTGTGTAAAGGGTTTCTATATGTTTCAAGCTGTACATTGTGGCATGTAGTTTTGATGTGATTTTTTCCATTTCATTATGTTTATTGATTTTCAAGTTTTGTATGAAGTAAAAACATGCAAATTTTGACTTTGAACTGACATTATGCAAAAACTGGCTGAGATAAATTTTTTGTCGTAAGAGGAAAATGTACTCTCAAATAGTGTCTACGAATCTAACCCTATTTTATACAAAAATAAAAATATAATTTTTCCACACTTGAACGCCCTTAACATGTTAAACCCTGTCCTTGTTGCCGTCAGAGCTCTGAGATAGGCGGCGGGCGCCCTTAACTATAGAGAACATATTCCTCCACAAAATGAAAAAATATCTTTAAAATAATCACTTTACCTATAACGGCTTTAATTTCTTTGTATTTCTGACAGTCTGCCTTTATAAGTGCATTTCGCAAAAAAAATATATATGTAATAAATTTTTTTTAACAGTTCGAGGATTTTGGATGGAATTAGGGAGGGGAAGGTTTTTAATTGTATCTACCACTCCTCTAACACGAAGGTCTTGTATACATCTATCCTAATCGCGATTAGCTATTAACCTGACAAGGCTTACGTTGCAGAAAGAACTGACTACCTTAAATGTTCTAGGGTATCGGGAAAATAGAACGAACAGGTCTGGAATGAAAAGCTTTTTTTTTTTCGAGTGTGTTCATGTAATCAGAATTTTACTCGAAAAGTTAATACCGCCCTTACATTTGAGTATCCACAATAATGTCATATCACAATATTTTTACCTGTATTTTAAGTTTATGCACAATAAAACTGTATAACTAACACGTCATTTTATTGAAACGTAGGACTTCTCTATATTTTAAAACTTGTTTACTTTCAAGTTTTTTTAAGACTGAAAAATATGCCACTGACAGATTACAGCCGGACCTCCTGTTGTTTAGTAACTCAACGTTTCATAAGCATAGCTGTTTCTAAAAATTACATGTTACCAGCAGTTGTGATTGCTTTACGAAATGGGTTACGTTACAGATTTTTATCTTTTAATTTCGGAACGTGTGAAATGGCTGTGGACTGTGTAAATGTGTAGGCCTGAACATGAGAACGGCACTCAGTGACAGCATCAGCATAGACGGCTTCAACTACACCTGCCTGACATCTATCGTCGAGCGCACGAACTATCTGCACCGGCGAAACGTTACGTAGCCACGTTCAACTGCACAACGTATCAAGTGACATGTAATTATTTATACTTGCTGCCTGAATGCGAGTAAGGATAAGTCTAATTTGCAACGTTAACGGCTCTGGGAAATTAACACTAAATTTTGCCATTACTCAATCGAGATTATTTTTAAAATGTTGATTTCAAGAAATGTATATATTTATCACGTAAAAGATAAAACTGAAATAATAACGTTTGGCATTGTCAGTTATTATTTCATAATTATGTAAGCATCACTGGTACTTAACAGCATTATTTTTAAATATGTTTCTATAATTTAGTTAAATAACCGTTTTAGGTTGGCAATAAGTTTTGCCAATATTTAAGGCTCGACAACTAAATAAACATACCAAAGAAAGTAATTTTTTTATTTATCTTTAACCTATGTTTTAACTTATATTTCCGTAAACTATAAGTACGTATACATCCTTCGCCTACCTGCCTGTTTTAGTGAAGCTTCTGCATAGGAGAGAATAATACAGATTCTCGTAACAACATCGTAACCACGATTTTCAAATAAAGAATTTACGTTACATAATTAAACCTACTTCTCAAAATATAACTTTCAAAGATACTTCTATAGAGTACTCCGTAAAAAATTTTTTCAAATAGGCCAACTACGACAGAAATAATCTAATATTATTTCTCACATAGATTTTTTTATCAGAAATGTAAGTTTCAACGTTACGTTTTAGTTAAAATGTATAAAAACCGATACAAAATATTCCAACGTAATACTATTCTGGCATAAATTTAACGTAGGACACTTTGTGTCTCGCATAGTTCATTGTGAAATACCAGTACTAATTATTAACATAGTGTCTCAATTAAAAACCAATTAAAATAATAATTTCAAATGTGTGGAATTAATATTAATATCAATCACAAGCAACATTATCATTGTTGGTTTCATTACACGGTATGAAAGGTATGAAATATTGTTCCTATTTAAATAAATAAATTTGTCTATCTGTGCTCTTAGACTTAACTAATCTTAACAAATATTAAGGAGATAAGAAAATTTATGTTCGCTTACTTTAATTCCTTACAAATTGGACCTAAACGTGCAGTTAGAAATACAATATAATTTAATTATTTTTGTCAAAGTTTCATATTTTTTGCATACATGGATTCAGATATTCCTACATGCACACACACATTCATCCAATCAAGCATTCTGATATGTACTAGTTTAAACAAACACACTCATATAGGCTACATATCTACACAAACAGACACAGATATACAGCGTGTTCTGAAATAATTTTACAAACATCGTGCAGTAGTTGAGAATGTGGCAAGTGGCGTAGCATAGTTGGCTGAGGTCCGTCTTACTATGCAGGTAGTGTTGGTTTCAATTCCTAGATAAAATTTGGTATATTTTGTGAGACTTATCCAGACTTCACCACACGACAATAATTGAGGACTTTACATTCAAAAGGGGCTAGGTACCATTTTCGACAAAAATGTGTTAGGTACCTAGAAAGGTGTCAAAACATTAGGTAGAAGACATACCTAAAGTGCTATCTCCTAGTGATATTCATGCGCGCCGTACAACAGCACAAGTAGATGGTTGGAGTAACATCAACGCATTATAGTTCATTGAAAAATACATATTGATGTTCATAAGTGTTTTGTATTGATTACTGTTCGATTACTCGTATTTACTACTTTCCTATTGTAATAAATATGTGAACGCATTTGGATAATTCCTTGTCCATTTGTTTGTCGCGATATACTGTTTTCGTCATTATCTCGAAACTTACCTTTGGCACTTAGCCCCTTATGAATTTTATGTCTTCAATTTCTGTTCCTCACCACGCATTATCCATAGACTGAGGGTAAATAAAAAGTATTTGCTACTGCTCTTGCGAGATTTTATATTTAAGCTTAAAAAATAGAATATAGTTACAACAAAGTTTTTTTTATTGTGTACAGGTTGAGTCCTAAACACACCGACTGACTTCGGCAGGTATACCATAGCAAATTCTGGTTGAATTTTTCCGCTATTTGAAAATAACAGAGGTGGCCACCCTTGCATTGCAAACAACTTTCCTTTCATCTGAATTCTCAAACATTGAAGATGTTTTATTGAGCATTAAGACTTATGTAACAAAAAGGGCCTTGCTATCGGAACTCACCCAGGTTAACAGTTTTCGAGAAATCTGGAAACGAAAGGTGACTCGCGTTACAAGTAGGTAATCCGCAGAATATGCAATTTGTACTTCTGGTGAAAGACAGTCGATATTTTCATTTAAGTCACAATGCATGACCATGACACTGTACTTTTCACGTTTCAATCACAGTGGAGGCTACCGGTGTTACATCAAGTAGTAGTTAAGGGTGTAGTTTGCTAAATGGTTTGTTTCGTATTTAAGAACACGAGTTGTTTCATTGATCAGTTGTTAAAGTCAGCATTTGTCTTAAATACACGGAGAAAATCCACTAACGTACTCCTTACGGAAAATTACAACGTATCATACATGCCATTTGAGAGGAATCTGTATGCATACTGGCATGTAAGAAAAACACATCCTGAATAATGTTACAGGGCGTGCAATAGGAAAACACTTGTGGCTGGTGAATAAATGAATTGGGACAGCCATAGTTAGAGTGATATTATGGTTGGTAGTATTCGTAACCTACGAACAAACCGGTACATTGTCGCGAAAATTAGATCATGACAGCAGCAACAATGATATGTCCTAAGTATACTGTTTGCTTGTGTGCAGTCAGATATAACCTACACTTACAAGTTAGTACGGCTGGTGGGGTATGACTTCAGAATGTATCTAATTACACTTGTACGTGAACACATTTCATAAGTTGGACTCGAATTTGGAAGAGCGCGGGCTCGATTCCCTGTCTTGTCATCCTGCTACCCGAGGCCACTACAGCAAATGCTGAGATAAAACCTTAAAAGTAATGGCTGATTCCTTCCCTTATTTCTGTCGCTTTTCTGTCGCTTGTGTAGATGTGTACGCATAGTTAGACGTCTCTAAAGTCGACCGCACACGATGCTAAGTTTCGTGGTAGTTTTCACGCCCATTTTCTATTAGCGTTTCTGCTTCCTTGTGAGCTACATTCCAGCACCCTACCAAGGGATCTGTATTTGGCCAGTGTTGACAAGAACCTAAAACCAGCATGGAAACAGGCAAATGTAAGCAATTTCCAGTAACCAGTATAGACCGGAACCAATGTAGGCAATAACCAGCAGTATGCTAACTGAAGGACTAAAGTTGACAATAAAGAGTAACAATAATGGTGACAGGCCAAAGAGAGTAAGAACCTGTAACCCACACTGGGATGGACTTAAGTTGGCAAGAATCTGTTGTCAGCACAGAGACGACAAGAGTTGTACGGAACCAGTAACCAGTAGGCTATAGAGACATGCCAAAGTGGACAAGAGCCTGTAACCAGCATGGAGACAGTCAAAGTAAGCAAGGAACTGTAACTAGCATTCAGATGAGCGAAAGTAGACAAGATCTTGTAACAAGCATAAAGATGGGTCAAATTATACAAGGACCAGTAACCAGCATTGAGACAGGCTAAAGTAGACAAGAGTCTATAACTAGCGTGATGACAGGCCAAAGTGAGGAGGAATTTCTTTAAAGGATGAAGACGGGCAAGGTGAGGAACTGCCAGTTGCCAATTTAGAATGTGGTCAAATTGGACAGGAACGGGAACCACATGCACGGAGATGGGTCAAGTTGGGCACGAAGCAGTAGCATAAATTAAGTTAAAATGGGAAATAACCAGAAACATGCATGACAATGGTGCAAAGTGAGCCAAAACTAGAAACCAGCATCAAGCCGAGCTGAAGTTGGCTAGAAACTGTAACCACCGTAGAGATGTTCTAGTGTGGGATGGGAAAGAACTAGTCATGAGCGTAGAGTGAGACTTAAATGGGTACAATATTCCAGAACTTGTAACCTGTGTGGTGACTTGCCAAAGTGTTCAATAACCAGTAACTTGCATTGAGATGAGCTAATTTTGGCATGAATATTAAACCAGCCAGGAGATGGGTCAAAGTGGGCAAGAATAAGTAAACAGCATAAACGTTTACAGTGAATAACGTTCTTGTTTACAAAGTTCCCTATACAAAAACAAAAAAGAATATTTTTTTTGTTTTAAAAAATTGCTAAAATTTGAAATTAAAATTGTAAAAACACCAGAATTTTTTGAAACGTAAAAGAAATCTTTATTTTTGTTTTTATACAGGAAACGTTGTAGCCTTTTTTCAGTTTGGTTTGTCGGTTGGTTTTAGTGGCGTGCATAAAACCTTAACATTCAAATGTTGAAGATTACGAGTCATTACGTAAAAAGTATGGAAGAGAAAAAAATTCCATTAGAGAAAAATATACTCACAGTTTATGTCTCAAACGAGGAAATAATATCTAGTATATATACAAAAATAAAAATATGACGTGGTAAATTGATGTAGACCGCACCCTTGTGGCAGTCGCGTAGAGAAGGGAGTGTTCGTGTGTGTGATGTGAAAATCTACGAGGCACTACGAGCTACGCCAGCCAGCACATGTATTGTTATCTCGCTTCTACGCCTCAAAGTCGTAAATGCGCGCGCATTGTTGCCGCAGTAACGTTTCTACTCTGGGACTTAGGCGGCGACATTATCATTTTATTGATTGCGTCACATAGAAAAGTTTAATGTAGTTGTAAACTTAAGTCTCGAACAGATCCATTACATATAGGCCCCACCTTAAAAAAAGTCTGAAAAAACCAATTTTAGTCATATTTGAGGGTTTTAAAATAATGCTTTCAATGTGCGTAGTGTCTTAAAAATCATACTACAATAGTCTGACACGTGTTTTCTTTTTGTATGCAGACGCACGTTCGTTGGTCTCTGAGAAAAAAACGCTGAACGCAGATCGAGCGCCAGACAGGCGGCCGCCTTAAGGGTGTTTTTGAGCGATAAAATCATAATTTTATGTTTTTATGGAATATTGTTAGTTTTGTAGACGATACTTGCGAGAGCATTTAATTCTTACGAAACGATTTTATCTCTCATAGTTTTCTCATAACGGGGTGCCAAAGTCTAAATTTGCTTGTTACACTGCCATACAATTAGTGAAAACCAACTGACCTACTTAAACAAAATAATTCGCTGTGAACTTACAGCCCATGAGCAATACAATAAAACATTAAAAATCCCACAACGTAGTATTTCGAATTTAAGAAAAACAGTACAGAAAATAAGTTGAAAATTCAGCAATAAGTACATTAAAAGTTCGCGGGATTTTTTAAAATGTTTTATTACGTAGCCCATAGTACGTTATTTCACTGTGATTTATTTCACGTAGGTCAGTCAAGTAGTTTTCACCATTTGCATGACAGCTGACCATGCAAATTTTGACTTTGTCGCACCGTTATGAGAAAACTAACCCAGCTAAAATTGTTTCGTAAGAGTAAAATATAGTCACAAGTATCGTCTACGAAACTAACACTATATCATATAAATATATAATTATGGCTTCATCGTACTTCAACACCCCTAATGACAAACGATAGGACAAATGTCAAACGTAGCGTCTGTAGACTTAGGAATTTTCCTTCACTGGAAAAAAATGTGTTCTTGGAACAGTTATTTACGAAGGTACGTGAAGACACTAAATTTACAGACGAAACCTTTCTAACGAATCGTCTTCGAGACGGGTAAATACTAAGAATAGCTACTCATGGTATACCAGCCCAACTATTGATTCTAAATGTATAGTTTACCGATGAAAATTATTTCTATAGACGTCAGAAGAAATTGTACGTAAAGAAAATGGTAGTTTACAAACTTATAAATATTAGGTATTTAGTTAAGTCAGGTAATGTTAGGATAGGTTAGTTTAGATTTAAGTTGGTTTTTGTTAGATTAGGACGTTTACCCTTAAAGTAACATAAGGTAACCTAACATTACCTAATGTAATATAAAATGAAAAACTTAACGGTAAAAGAACATAACCTAACCCAAACTAACCTAACGAAAAACGAAAATTTTCAAATTGAACTACAGTCTTTGCGTACTACTTCTAACCAATATAGAAAATCTTCTCATCAATAAACTATGCGTCTAAAATCGATAGTTTGGCCGGTATACGATGAGTAGCTATTGTTAACATTTACCTAGGAACGTTATTATTATCATCACCACACGCCGCATTATTTTTGTAGTGTGACCAATAAGGGGAGCGAGCATCAGCAGATGTGAGAAATGTTGAGCGAGCGAAGTAATATCTGCAGCGATTGTGCGGTACGGAGGCGAGAAGCCAGAGGGCGAGTCAGTTATGACGGGCTGCGGCGAGGACCTCACAATGCAGCTGGCCGCCAGGAAGACTGCCGGAGGCCAACCACGCGGGTGACTCCCTGCCGTCGAGTTGCGACCCCGCGGAGTAGAGCCTGCCTTGCCGCCGGGCGAACCACACCACAATGACGTCTGCCTCGTGTCCCGCTGCGACTGGCCGACAACAGTCCTGCCGCATGCACCGCAACTGTAACGCCTAGTAGACACAACTGTCTCGCCAAGGCCGAGGCCAGAACTGCTCTTACAAACAGTTGTGAATTGCGAGTGCTTGACTGTATGCAGTATTTTTGAACATACTCCGCTGCGATTAAGATGTCCGTCCAAGAAAACTACTCTGTAGTTTTCTCTTTTGGCAGACATCTGCATCGCTAAAGAGCACGTCCCAAAAACTACATCCAGTGATCCATTAAGCCAATATATCACATTGGTGCAAAGAACTCAAATGATATTTAACATAGTAACTGCGAAAAAATTCGAGACTATGCAGTGGCACAGTGCACAGTTGTACATAGGGATTTCGCAATAATATTTCATGATTCGATTGCTAAAAAAGTGTTTGATTGATTTTTTTCCTACCTTAAGAAAAGAAGTTGTAAAATTTTGGGTGTAAAAAGAAGTGTGATTTATGGCTATGAAAAAGTTGTAAATAATTACTACATACATGTGTGAATGTCAAAATACTGCATTGATTCTTCGGTATGGATATTAGGTTGTTTTTAATATCTACATCTTTGTAAAGCTACCACTAAGGGCCCTTCCTAGCTTTCGGGACAAGGGTAGGGAATTACCTGTTAAATCAAATTCGTTATGGTTAGCCATCTTTCAAGATAACATATTTAGACGAATCTCATTTCCTACGCTGGGCAGATCAAAGTACGTGGACAGAAATTAAAACCACGTGATTAATGAGTTTTATAACGAAAATTTGTTTCGCTAATCCCGCGTCACTACTCGCCGCTGGTGACGTATCCGTCATCGTAGTTGTATCCGGGGCTCTCGTCTCTGAGTTATCGCAAAGGCTTAAAGCCCAACAATCACTGTCTGCACGGTCACAGTGACATCGATTTATTCCTGGCCGCGACACCTCCAAGGTCATTATGACAGATTGGAAGTATTAATTTGTATATGGGCGGGTTGCGGATTGGAGAGGTGACCTACATTTTAATTTTTTTAAAAATAAAACTTATATTTTGTACGAGGTATGGTTTGTTTTGTAAACATACAATATAACTATGTTCTCCTGAAATGAAAATTTTATAGCATTCATAGTTTGAGTATAGTGACATGACTATGCCCAAATTTGAATAAAGAGTTTTTATACAAAATCTTACAGAAATGAAATGATTCACACTGAAGAACAGTGTCACAGACTACGTCAGGACATGTATAAAACAGCATTGAATATTTCTGTACTAGGGAAAAATTGATGAATTTTACGTTAATACATTGCCTATATTCTGCATTTCTATGTCTTAGTTTTACGATAATGATCGGTATTATCTCGGCTACAGCAACGTGAAAAAGCCATTTTTAGCACTTTTGAGGAGCTTGCGAATCGTGTTTTTAAGAAACGGACGGTATTTTTTTAATTATAGGGACACCGTTTGAAGTGTGTCTTCTTTTCGTAGATAAACGCATTGGAAGCATTTTCAATAGTTACGCAAGACAAAAAAAAATACTTTACGTACCACGCTACAGCACCCTTAAATTGCATCTTACCGGCCAGGAAACGAACCCGAGACCCTTAGCCCACTGGCCAGAAACTTCAACCACTGAGACAAGCTGGATGACTTGCTGCACTGAGATGAGGATAAAGTTGCTACAAAAAAGAAACTTTCGAAAATAAGTTACGAGTGAGTGTTTTGGAGGGTTATTGAGAGTGAAAATACTAAATTGACAGTTGTCAAGATATTGAAAACGGCGTATTACAGTCATATAACAGAGTGAGTCGCACGAAAATACATAAAAGTAAAGAATGACTAACATTTAGAACCGAGAGGTGGGACTATAATCCCCACAAATGTAATTGGTATCCTTGCTAACGATATGGCGCCCTTTAGAGGACGTGGTACATATTTCAACGCTGGAAACATTAATCTGTAACTCTTCGTTTCTTGAAGCCAACTTCCAAAAATTAAACAATAACAGTCCTAGACTATAGTTTCAGCCAACGTTTTAAACAAAATTGTTTCCAGTGTTACGAACTTCCGAGGCGCAATCTCTGACGCCGGAACCTTGTGCATTTAACTGCGGCGCAAGAGATCACACATAATGAATTAGCAAATCAGAATAAATATTTACTCATAAAGTAGGTAGTTATCATTATCTAGGATTGGCATTGAGTATTTTATCCATATTGGCCTCGAAAAAAGCGTAGAAATCAATTGAAGTTTTCAGCGTTTATTTATCTACCAAGGACTCTTAAGGGCGTTTCAGAGGATAAAAATAATAATTTAACTTTTAAAAGGAAACAGTGTTAGTTTTGAAGAGGTTAATTCGGAGTATATTAACCTTTTACAAAAAAAAATAGCTCAGCCAGTTTTTCCATAGCGGCATTTCAAAGTCTAAATTCGCATGTTTATAGTTCACACATTCCTCAAGTACCTACTAACACAATGCAATTAATAATTCACAGTAAATGTGCGTGGCACGGGCTAGAGCTTTTAGTATATAATAATCCGGGGCAAAATATTATTGTTTGAAAAAATTTTATGAAAATAAGCAAAACAATTTGTAAATTTCAGAATTTTTAAAAATACAAAACATTATTTAAATGGGCTTTTATGTACGTAAATCCCTGGTCAGTGATATGTACTTTTACTGTGAATTATTTCGTTTCATTAAGTTGGTTGGTTTTCGAGGGGGGGGGGGTGTATGAACTAAAAACTTGCAGATTTGGACTTAGAAAAGCCATTGTGGAAAACTAGCTGAGCTAATTTTTTTTTGGAAGGAGGATGTTGTTCTCCTAAGTAACGTCTTCTATACTAACACTGTTTCATTTATGATTTGTTGAGTCGATTTTTTATATGATTTTATGATAATGATTTTTCCCCTTGAACACCCTTAAAAGCTTCACCTACTTGCGAATTAGAGGCTTAGTAGTGATGGAGTTATAAGGGTGACCTTGGTGCGTGCTCCAAATACCGAATGAACGAGCCCAACGCTGAACCAGCGGGCAGCGCCTATTCATTTTTACTATGTGACTTCAAAAAGTGTCTATATAATTTTATTGGTAGAAAGTCTGTAGAAAATTACATTTTTTCCTGATTTTCTCATTCACTGGTTAGATCATTTTGAGGTACCCCAGAATGAAAATGCCGGTTACAGCTATGTTGGACATAGAAACAGTACTATTAATGAGCATGGTGTCTTAGCAATGGCAGTCCATCCAAGGGGTATTTTACTGTCGTAAGTTGGCACAATGTGTACATATGAAACAGTTTAGTTAAGTAAAATTGTATTGTTTTATATTTATGCTAAACACTGTTCAACTTTTACACATCACATAATATGACATGCCCCCCACCCCAAAAAAAATAGGCCCGATAGATTTTGCATAATCACTCATCAAAGTCGCAAAATTGTCACTGCGGTATAGCCAAAATTAAAAATAAAGTAATTAATTTGCAGAAACAAAATAACTCATATTGATACTGAATGCCATGAGCAACTTAAAGACACCTTTGGGTTAGCAAAGGGATATATATTTATATATTTAATTTTTTTATTTAAAAATGAGTCAAATTTTGGCCTTTACCGAATTTTTTTAAAGTTAACTTTTGTCAAACTTGTCATGAAATACATTGATACACTTGTGACTTCGATGGATGAGTAATTATACAGAAAGTACGGGACCTATATGTTTCATTAGGGTAAATTACATACTATCTGGTGTTTAAAAGTTGAGTATAGGCTGCCAGGTTCGAAGAGAACCACATCGCATCAGCGTGCGGGGCGCCAAATGTGTGCAGGACTGCAATATTTAGTTTTTAGGCGGTTTTCTGTAGGGATTTAGGTGGTAACCCTTCACTTTTAGTGTGTAATTACACAAAAGCCAGTTTTTAGTTTCTTGTCCTAAGGTTTTCGGTGTTATTTTTTGTAATAGCAAGACAAAAACACATTTTTAGACATGATGGGTGGTAAGTATCATATTTCTGGACCTAGTAAACATATTTTATTTTTTACCTGTGCTTTCATAGCTTAATGTTTCGTATATGAATGCTTTGATTCACTACATCACTTTATAAGACCATGAGCCATTATATGTCTCCAGCTTTCACAACAGTATTATTTTTTAATTCCTAACGAGAGCTGATAGATATAGAAAAAGTACTGTAGAACAGTTTTGTTGAAAATAGTTTTTACCGTGTAGCCTATTATATATATATATATATATATATATATATATATATATATATATATATATATATATGTATATATATATATATGTGTGTGTGTGTGTGTGTGTGTGTGTAAAAATTTGGTTGTTTGACTTATTAATGAAATTTTCCTTAATTGCATAATTCGTTGAAACCATTGCGAGTTTTAATTTGAAAAAAAAAAATAGTTTAACGTAGTATAAACTATTTCTCTCGTTTAGGATTAAAAAAACAGCTTTCATAAAAGCAGTGGAAATTATGGATTATGGAGTTAATTGCGAGGTTTTCAGGGGGCAATATGAGATGAGTATGGAGAAATGGGATAGTCCCGCCACCCTCCAACGTACGAAACTTTCGAGCCAACCCCGCTTGGAATCGATCCACGATCGCCATGACGCGAAGCGAGCGCCCTAGCTGTTGCTGCAGTTGCGGTCAAAGAAAAATATAAAATACAATCGAAAGAATTGCCCGTGGTTTCAGGCACACTTACAAGTAGCGACACATTGTTTTTGTCGAAATGAATTTTTTGCACAAGGTATGTTTCTATACCACACGCTTTCGTTATTGGCCACTTGTCTTTGGAAGACCTTTAATTATTTAACTACCCAGATTACAGTATCCCAGACACAATACGCCTGTGATTCGCAGGTTGGTCGCCTGAACGAATAGGCCTATATTGTGTTATCACTAGATATTTATGATATACGAACTAGTCCTTCTATGGTCTGGTATTATAAACAAACTCGCTTTTTTTCATACCCTCTTTCGAGCAAATACTGTCGTGTTGCAGAGAAACACCACAATGAAACGACGGAACACGAAAATACAGTTTTAGCGCTGTTGTCGACAAACGCACAACGTACAGACAGTTTCGGAAAGAAGTAATACAGTCGTATATAGAAATAAAACACGAAAAAAGGAACATAAACAACACAAATTAATTTAGGAGTGGAATCCATTCGTTTCGTCAAGGAAGACGACGTGAAAAAAAAAAGTTAAGTAAAATAAAACAAAATAATGCGAATGAAAAATTGTAATTTTAATGTACGATAACGACGAAGACGACACAAACGAAAAGATACACGAATGAGCGTGAACACAGACGACTCAATAAATAAAAAACTTCCAAAAAAAACACAGGCTTCCATTCGACAAAAGATGCGAGGTTTCTAGAACTGGTACGTCAGGTACAACAAACAACCTGAGTAACTCCGGCAGACTGGCTGTGACATCTGGTAAAACAAGGATCTCGCACAGGAAACACGCTACTTACAGTTTGTTTTGAAAAAAAAATATCACTGGTGACGATTTGGTTTTAGTGAGTTCACCGAATAATTTAATTGTTATAATATTTTTTTAAAATTTATACATGAGGTGGTTTGTTTTACTGACATACGTTGTGACTATTACCGCAATGGAAATTTTTTAAACCTTCGTAGTTTTTGTATAAAAGCGTAGGTCCAACTTTGTATAAAACGGCTCTATGCGAAAAAGTAAAACCAACCATGGAATTTTACATGACATGATAAAAAACCACACTGACTATTTTTTTAACTTCAAAAAATAGCAATTTTTAATTTCAAATTCGTAATTTTTTTAATTAAAAAAATACAATACGGTTTGTATGTATGTCTTTCCGTAGCTTGTGGCATTGTTCTTCAGTGTGATTTTTTTTTTCCATTTCCGTAAGTAAGTTGGTGTTCCCTTTCGTGCATAAAGCCGTTTTGTGCAAATTTTCAATTTAATCTGCTCTAATACAAAAACTATGAAAGCTAAAAAAAAATCTCGTTACAGTAAAACATCGTCGCAATATATGCCTACAAAACAAACCATATCTCGTACAAACATAACAAAAGTTTAAAAATTAATATTTTCAGTTAACCGCCGGCTTCAAGAAAAGAATTTTCACCTCAGTTAAGGTTAACTCTACTACAGACTGAAAAAAAGAGTTTTCTTGTGTGAGAGTTTGCAACGTACCTAATTCACGAAACTGTGGTAAAATTAATTTTAACTAGACGTGGTAAAGATATTAGTCATTTAATTTAACTTTCAAATGAAAAATAAAATTGGTTTTCAAACTATCAACGTCATGTAACTTTACTAAAAATTTTCTAATTTATCGGTTTACACTTCTTACCTTTACCAGCGCTCAAGCGGCAGAATTTTTCCTGTGTCAAAATTTAAACGTCGATCTTAACAAACTGTAGTATAATTAACCTTACCGATGTCACCCAGATGGCTTTTGAGCTGAGACGCAACCGCGCAGGTCAGCCATTGACATATTTAGGGTAGAGTTAAATAGCTTAGTTAAATTATGTATTATTTACGTTTTTATGTTCTGGAATGTAGTGGTACTGTCATTTGCTGCGTTTTTTGTAAAATTCAACGAACAGCTTTATTGGCAAACAAAAATTCAAACTTATAAGTATTTTGTACTGTTTACAAAAGACGACTATTCGGCATTTATCTCAATAATTTAATTTAATGTAACATATTATCAAATTTTATGCTATAGAAAATCATTTTTTACAACGCACAAGTCATTTATTTTGTATATATACTTAATTGTCTCATAATTTTGGAATATTAACAGGGAAACAACCGCCAATAAATTTTTTGTGGTATAAAATTTTCGGTCGTACGAGTTTACAACCTGGCAGGCCAATTAAAAATTTTAAAGATATTATGTATTCATAACGACGTACTAACGCCGTTCTTAATATACATTTTTAAAAAATATGTTTGCAACACCGTAACAATTAGTTCCAAGTGCTCATTATTGAGGAAATGAATGGAACAACGATGTACAGTACCTGTGTAGGCAGATTTCTTTCTGTGGAGAGTAACGTCATCATTTTACATATCTCAATCTGAAAAGAAATTTTTAAAATACCTTAATCCTACGTTATTACGCCTATCTTACGCTTCAGATTCAGCATTGCGTAGATACCCCAACACCACCTTCTTTATAAACTAAGTTACACAAAATTAAAACTTTATTTGGGATTGTATATATTACAGTTAACGAGTCCGAACGTATGAAAATATGTCTGATTTCAAGTGAAAATATTTTATCGTGTTTATATGAGCACAGTTGGCCTACACGCGAACGCGCTACAAATCGGCATTTGTGCTTCCATCTGTTGTCGAAGTGGCCAACTACATAACTAGTGGGCACCGGCGACAGCGGAAGAACCGCTCAAGAAACAGTGCCTATTTCAGTAACGTATAAAAATGTATTTAAAATTTAAATTTAAGTTCATGGATAAACATCAGACTATAATTCTTCCACCGGTTATCTATTTAACTACAGGGTAGTTATCTTACAACAAGTAAAAAAAAAATACTGTTTTACTATAAAGAATTAAATTGCTGACTTAAAGAAATAGTTTAATGATGCCTGCTGCTTTTAAACGAATGAACAGAATATGAAAAATTTGCCACGAAAGCATTTATAAATTAGAGGCAAACTAATAATTTCGTATGCATTACTGTAAGAAAATGTTTATGTGACATTGCGATTATTTTTGTGTTCACTACACGCGAATAAAAAATATAAAGTACCATTCTGAATTTCTAATAAAATATAAATTGTTGTTTTAGTACAAGTCGATTAACTGAAAAATTGAACTGAACTTTAACCCTCCACAAATACTAAAATATATACAAATGTGACACTTAAATTTATAATACTTTTAGAAAAATATTAGCGCAGTTTTCCACACTTTATTTAGTTGTTGAGATGAGTCATGCTTTGAGGTTGTTTCTCCTTATTTCTGGCTAACTTAAAAAAGTACCCGGCTTAAAGACTATCGGTGAAAGTCTTCATGTTTCTGGCTTATCTTAGCTACGCTGAGAAAAAGGCGAGAACAGCCGTATACATGAACCTGCAAAGTCATGCCTCAGAAAGTTTCACTCTCAAGAGCCAATAAACTTATTTAGTCGCCTATTTTACCGCAGCGCTTTAGTTGTGGCGATGCTGTATTTGATGCGCGATTCAAGGTCATACTTCTGAGCCTGAAACGCGCAGCCGAAGACTGAGGTTAGTTGAACGTATTACGCTTAGATGCGAAGAGGCGTGTGTTGAGTGAGTAAGAGTCGAACTTATTTGCGCCGTTTTCCATTCCTCTGTTGCACTCGTGACGTAACTGCAGAAATTTAAAGTGCTGACGCCAGTTTAAAGGCATATTTCAGCATTAATGTCTAGCGCTATGAATCTACATTTATAGTTTCCTTACAATCATCCCGTAAAATGTGCATACATTTTGTTTAATACTTGTTGCAGTGTTGCTGTATTGTTGCTTACAATAATGTTGAACATAAAATTAAAATATCGAATACACTGAGACATGGATGTCTACATATTGTACGTGCTCAGTAGAAATGATGTTCAAGTATAAAGAATCACTTGTGATGCTATTGAACTCAAGCATGTGCACTTATTTGAACGAGCTGTATGAATCCTCTTGAAAGTGTATGCATGAAAGTTACAACACGTAACGAACACTAGCTCTCCAAATGTTTTAGCTTGAGATCAGATCACTGAAATAGACTTTACCATAGTCGTCTTTAGAAAAAGGGTGCGGCCTTAGATCTGGCAACCCTGCCAGGAAGGGTCATTTTAACACCCCAACGGCAGTGGCTTCCCCTGATTTGCCGGTATGTAGGACACAATAACGAATCTGGTACAGCCATTGCCTTTGGAGAGCTAAAAGAAAATGACCCTTACTGGCAGGGTTGTCAAATCTAAGGCCGCTGCCTTCTACTAAAGACGCCTATGGCTTTACACTTCGCTGGATGTCTCGTGCACAATCAAGTTGGAACGCAGGTGGAACGAAGTGACAATATGTATTTAACTTGAGTGCCTTCTGGTAGAAGCCTGAGGGAAAACAAACATCATAACACAGCCGTCTTTAGCTGAAGGTCACGCTATTCTATGTGGCAACCCTGCAAATGTAGTTTTAAGGAACTTTTATCCGTTGGTATTTTTTGCCAAAGCAGGCCTCAAACCTGTGTTGTATGCATTGATGATTACTGGAATTTTTTATTTTTTATTTCTAATTTTTCTTATTTGAGTGGCCTTGTTTAATTTGACACAATTTAGTTTCTGTAATTTTATGTTGTGTATGTATCCCGTTGGTTAAAGCGTACTCTATTAATGTTTAACTGTTCTCTACAGTTTTCTCTGACAGACATCTGCATCGCAATGGAGTATGTTCAAGAAACAACTTCCACTCGAAGCTTTGCGTTCTTCAACGACAATGACTTCGCCGTTTTGTAGGGCAGACGAGCGAATAAGGGAGCTCCACTTCCGTAGGAGAGCTGCAAGCACTATTGAAATGACCCTTGTTAGCAGGGTTGCCATACCGAAGGCCGCGGCCTTCAAACTAGAGAGGGCTTTGCGTCATAACTAGACACAGAAAAAAATTCGCGGGTTCACTGATCTTTAAACTAGCCTCCAAAAATGTATGTTTATTGAAGCAGATATCAGTTGTTTATTAGCTTCTCGCCGAAACAGTGAATTAGGCCTATATTTAGTAGCGTTGTTAGTATTGGCTTAGCGACTTCAAGGTGGTGTCAAATACGTCAGCGGCCAGTTGCGAAAGTGGCACTAACTTGCAGTTGCTTGTATTAGAGCTAGGGCTAGGAAAAATTCACGTGTTCTATGACCGGCATTCTAGAATCCAAAGTTCTATGCATTGTGACCTGAAAAATTCGCTTTTTCTTTTGGCCCCAAGCTAGAATTTCAGCAACTGTATGTAAGTTCGTGCCACTTTCGCGATTGGCCCTTGACTTATTTGACACTTCATGGAAGTCGCTTAGTCAATAGTACAGAAGCAACTAAATGCAGGCCCATATCACTGTGTCATCGAGCAGCCAGAGAGCAGATAATGTCTGTTTGAATACACAGATGTTCTTGGAGGCTAGCCTACATGTCAATGAATCCCGAATTTTTCCCGTATCTGCCTATGCTTACTCAAGCCCCGTCTATTCGTTCATTGTCTGCTGTCGGAATGAGTAGCAGGTACTGGACGAATGGTAGGGCATCGGTATACAGGATAATTTATTCTAGCAGGTTAGTGGCTAAACTCGAGAAATATTCCTAGCCCTAATTAAAGGTTCTGACTAAAAGAAAACCCGAATTTGTCAGGTCCCTAATCATAACTAGGAACTTTATTACCTTTCATAGTTTTCGCGTAATGGCTCGTTAAAGTAAAAATTTGCATGTTTCATGTTTCAAGGACTACACCGAAACCAATTGATATACCAAACTGAAATAAATTCGCAGTGGATAACGATGTCTCACGCTGCAATTTCAAGTACATAAAACAAAGAATAAAGAGTTTTTGTATTTCAATAAAAATGCTGAAATTTAAGATAAAAATTTAAAAAATGCAATAAATGTTTTAAAAACACATTAATATTTTATTTTGTGGTTAAACATAGCTGAACTTGTAGACTACAACATCGTTATTCACTTTGAATTTTTTACTTTGGTAAACGAGTTAGTTTTAGGGTCGTCCTTAAAACGGAAATATGCAAATTTTAGCTTTAACGAGCAACTACGCAGAAACTATGCAAGATAAAAAAATTCATAAGAGCAAAATTTAGTCACATTTTGTATCTAAAACAAGAAAGAAAATCTGGTACAAGTATTAAAATAAAAACATGGTGATGAAACCTGCTGTATACCGCGCCCTTATTGCCACTGTGCCTAACATTTACAAACAAGTGGTAACTTGCGCTGTTGATAATGTGAAGGCTTAGTGTTAGATTCGCGGTTCGCCCATTGATATTATCACTAACAATAGTTACATTTAGCTAAATCAGTTAGCTTTCGTGGTCGAATTAAAATAAATAATTAAAATTTGATTTTTACAATTGCAAATATGAATGCTGAAGGTTTCAAATTTCTTGTATCATTCACGCCAACCTCTAAGTTTACGAAAATCTGTAAACCGTGTCGTAAGGTGGTTGCTGAAATCTGCAACCTGCCCTTACCTGAAGAGATCCAAGAAGATCGAAACACGAGTGCGTCATTCTTATCCTTGGACGGGCCTTACGGTTTAGGATACGAATTGGGATTACCAATTGCTATATTCCCACCGTAGCGGGTGGTGTATCGTGCGGAGCACACACGTCCTAAAGACGCACTCTTGAACATGACAGATAACACGGTTTACAGATTTTCGTAAACTTAGAGGTTGGCGCCAAAGGTACAAGAAATGTGAAACCTTAGATTACATACCGCCAAGAAACACAGTTTAACAAATATGAATGCTGTTATGTAATAATATTACTAACAGACAGAAACTTACAAATTCCGCGTTATCTGACAGCAGACTGGATTGCAAGTTACTGTGAGTTCTTCTGACTTCCAGTGTAGGTCGGCGGTTTGCGTGGGGAACCCGAAGGATATTTTCAACCAATGATAAAAAGTAAATTGCCAAACGCCTAACTGTAAAAAAATTGTACTTTTACAAAAAAAAAAGAACTTGTAAAAAGTACAAAGTATATGTTTATAAAATTACAAGGTTAGCCTTGTGTCTATACCTGCAAAAAGGAAAAAATTAAATTTTAAACACTCGTCTTACTTTAACAATGACACCTAACTTATGTATCACATAAATTTTAAATTAATAAATATTACATGAAATTATTTTAAAAATAAAAAAAAGTTTCAAGGACGCTCTACGTTTCGAAGCTGCATATCCGCGTATAGGTGCTACGAACACTCTTAGACCACGTTGATTTCCGGGTTAGATGATTTTAGTTTATTTGTGTATATGCAATGTGCAGTAAGTTTAGTGATAATCTTATTTTTATTTTACTTAAACCTTGCACTCAATATGAAAATTCACTGTATTCCAGAAAAATGCGCTGTACTATATGTGATTTTGTATAAGTATGTAATTTCCGCGAAACTGTGATTTTGGTAAACTACAAACTTTTCCTGTGTTTTTGTTACAAAGAAAATCCTTGTAACTTTATAAGAAAATCATTTTACAGGGGAAATTATAAGAAATGCCTTGTAATTTTTACTAAACATTTTCAGAGCAGTATCTGCCGGTATAGGCTAAGTAGCCTACAAGGTATTCCTTTGTAGTGTTACAAAACTTCACCTTTGTAACTTTCCAAACGAATGACTTTACGAAAAATCTTCGTACATATACAAGGATTTTTAAAAGTACAAAAAAAATTTGTAAATTTTAAACATTTGTAGTGTTTTCTATCCTGTAATGCAGGCGCACAAAGACACGAAGGTCCGGAAGCAAAAACGTCACGGAGTGTTGGATATGTATATGCTAGTGAATTCTAGCCTGCCGCTAAATTATATCTTGAAATATGCACTTCTCTACAGATTATGTGTAGGTTTTACTTAAGGGATTCCTTTGTAAAATTTTAAACGAAAAACCGTTTTTGAGTGCATGATGCCTCCATCAGGGAAATTCACCGTATTGTCCTTCCTTGTCTGAACCTACATTGCATAGTGTACCTATGGACTGGTTTCATACGTAGCCCCAAATAGTCTACCCAAAAGGCTGATATTGCACAAGCGACCGTATGGTCATATTGAGGAAGCGTCTTAAGTGATGCAAGTAGGCCTACTAAAATCTGCGGAAAAAACCATTCGATTCCAGTGTTACATTAGAGTACAAGAGCTAATGGAAGAGCATGAGAGCCTTTATGATTAATGCGTGTTCTGCGACAAAGCGACAAGGGACCATATTCAGATCTCGGAGGCAATGCACTGAAAGTAAAGTAGGTATTGTTTCAGTTAGGCTACTAAATTATTTTAATATAGGGACAACAGTCCTGTTTAGTTTTCAGTACAATTCCGATTATCCTCACAGCATTATGAATAGAGGTAGGGTTAGGTGGGGCTAATGTGAAACACTTGAAAAAAAAAAGGGGCTATTGTGAAACATCAAAATAAAACTATGTACATGTTTAGATATCACAGTCTAAAAAATAACAATTGAAGTATAGACATATGTACTAACCATTACCACATTTGTATTCAATAAATAAAAATTCTTGGAACTTAAGAAAAAAATGTTTTTAGAAACCTACAATTTTCATGTAAAAAACTTTTAATTTAACAAATGAAACTTTTGTTATATCATCAAAAGTTGTTAATACTTT